>JAAAKG020111823.1:0-15429 GCA_010014905.2 Druon quercuslanigerum
TTCGTTGAAATGTTGTTGTAACTAGACTAAACACTCTAGAAGCCTGGAGAGGCTCTTTTCGTAAATTATTAGGAGATATGCAATAGAGCACCGCAACTGCGATGTAGAACACGATGCGGTAGAAAATTCAATTGACCAAATCTGGGTCACTGAGGTTAGGGGTATACTTTAAAAGTTAAAGAAGCAGTCAGGCAGCTGTTTAGATAAACTTTTTAACTTTTAAATCGTAAAAATAAAATTGGAAATGAGCAAATTCAGTTTTTCAAAAAAAGGCAGAAGTTGCAATAATACGTTTAATAACAAAAGTTTCTTTAAAAAGAATGTTCATTTTTTTAAAACGAGACAATGAAATTACATATGTTTTAATGTCAATGCGTGTTATGAATTGTAATAACATACATTTATGGAAATGATATACTATGATAATATGTGTCCCTTAAAGCCGAAGGAGCTTTAACAAAAGAGAATTCACAGTCACCAAATTACTGTTGTCGATGCTTTGACCTTTAGTTCCATTAGAAGCAAGGGATGATAATTGAAAAAAGATAGATGAAAAAGTCAACCAAATTCTTTAAAATAATTGTGTTTTGTAGTTACAAAAGTGACCAGCGACAATTGGTCAACGACAGCGCCACTATTTCAGAAAATAATTTGAATTTCAATTCAATATTAACAAGTGATCTTATAGTAAATTATTAATTCTTAACCACAGTATAAGATTTTTCATTAGAATGAATTGATATACATTGTACACTGTTATTTTTATGAATAATTCTCCAATCACTTCCCGATTATACTTCGCGATATATACTTGCGTGTAAAATAAAGCTGTTGTGAATGAGAAGTCTCATTTCATCATGGCACGAAATAATATAATCAGTCCCATCGGTTTCTGTAGACATCGGACGCCCACTGTTGCCCTGCACGAGCTCGCTGCCATGCTTATTCCCGTGTGTAATCTGCTTCGAGATATATGGGGTAGCCCTTTTTAAGAATTTTACTGTAGTTTAGATTGGAAATATTAGAGAAGGAGAATATTCCGAATGGAATTTACAGAAATTGAACTTGTATCATTCCTGAATGAAAGCGTTTAAAATTGAATAATTTTAAATTGATACAGAAAATTAAAAACAAAGGCATTTCAAATTCTCAAAAATAGATCACTTAAAATTTTGAGGAATGAAAATTGTATGATTTCTATCCATAAAATCATTCAAAATTAAATAATTTAAAAAAAACTTTCGAATTTCAATAAAATTAAATTTAAAGCGATTTAAATTTGACAATTTAAATTAAAAACTAAATTCAACATTTCAAAATGAAAGCCTCTAAATTCCAGAAATCTAAGTTAGTATTAAATATAAAAAATTATAATTTGACTAAAAAACTGATTAGACAAATTTTTGATTTAATCAAACGCTAAATTTACCCTTTTTCAGCGATAAAAATGAAAAAATTTTAATTTGAATAACTTAGTAATATCCAATTCTATAACTATCAGTGATAGTTTTTGCAATTTAACTATTGCAATTTTAATTGTGAAATTTTAAATAGTGATAGGGAAAAATTGAAAATTTTAGCTTTTACCATGAAATTTCAGAGTTCTACCATTTTAATCATTAAAATTTAGTTACATTATATCATCATTCAATATAAATATTGATTTTTTTTAAATAACATTTAACTGCTAATTTTTAAATTACAAATTGTTTGTAACTCAAAATTTTGCAACTGTAAAGAAAGTTTTGTTCGATTAAAATTAAAACCAAACTATTTATAATATTTAAATAAAAAGGATTAAATTTGAAACTGGTTAAAATTAAAACCAAAATTTAGAATACATAAATCTAAAAGTATTAAATTCAATTTTGAAATAATTAAAAATGAAATGGGTTTCGTGGAAAAAAAGTTTGATTATCACAATTATTCAGGATGAATTTTTCAAAGTTTGAAATGAAGTTCGGATTGGTTTAAGGTTCAAGTTTCTCGACTATAATTTTTATCCCCATTTAAAATTACTTCTTATTTTTCTCATTTTTTAGAATAATTTTATTTTAAAGGTCTTTATATCTAAATTTTTTTATTTTGAACCGTGAATAGAAAAGTGAATTTATTAATTAAATTTTGAAGAATTTCAAATCACCCGACTTCCAATCACTTTGAAAATATTCAGTTTTCGACGTTTTGAAATTGCCCTCTTTCTAATTTATAATCTGAAATAAATAAATTTCGAGATTCTTAAATTCAAAATAAAATCATTTAAATCTTAACGCTTTGAGTTATAAATGAACAACGTAAATTTATAAAATTTTGAACGCTTTTATGCTGAAATGATACAATTTCAATTCCTTTCAATTCCATTCAAAATATTGTCCTTTTTCAAAAATTATAACTATCTAAATTATAGTGAAGCTTCCTCTCCCTGTTTTTCACGCCTGAAATTAAATTATTACTATTTTATTCTATTGCTTAAATAAATTAAGGAAGAACCAAATCACGAGGCACTAAATCACGAGGTCGCTGTACGGACGGTCGCAGTGCGGGCAGAAAGTCGTTCACTCTGAGTGTTTGTTATGGAGAGGTATCACTGTAGTTCCCAATCGGTCTACCTATCAATTAACAATATTAGCTATGAGGAGTCAATAGCTCTTAAAAATTTAAGGGCTTCTATTTTGTGTTTTTAGATCTTATTTCCACTGAATTAGTTATTTCTCGGTCTTTTTCCATAGCCCTGGTACTTTGAAGGTGCTTGGATGTTTGCTTGCATGTTTAGTTGAGAATCAGCTTGAGCAGTTGGAGGGTTTACTTGATGGTTTACTAGAAGGTTTGCTGGATGGTTTACTGGAAGGTTTACTGGATGGTTTAATGCATGGTTTACTCCCTGGCTGACTTGAAGGTTTGCATGTGTACTTCCTTGACCACGTTCATAGTGGATTAGTTGATAATCAGACTGATCGAATGCTTGATGGATTGATTGATGATTAATTTGATCATTTGGTTGCTGCATTTGCTGATGGATTGGTAGATGGTTTGATAGATAGGGTGCTTGATGGTTTGCTCGAATGTATTCTTGTTGGCTTTCTTGATACACTGTTTGATAGAGTGGTTGGTTGTACGCTGGACGTTTTGCTGGATGGTTCAACTGAACGTTTATTTGATGGTCTACTAAATCATTTACTTGATGGTTTGGTTGATGGATTGTTTGAGAATTTGCTCGTTGTTTTGCTCTGATCCTCATTTCAGCGGCTTCTTCCTGCTTACGAATTGCATGCAAACGCCGGTTTATACCTAAACGTTTAAGATCAGCAGTTTGCAGACTTACAAAATCCTTGGCATTTGTGTCAAATACAACATTACTTTGGCCAGACTCGGAAGTAATTGGCCGAACAGTATTTCCTTCCAACCATCCAACGACGATATGAAGCCTTACTGCGAAATTCGTCGATTTTACATAGCATTCCTCGACATTGTCATTGACGAGTCTTCGTAATTTAATTAAGTTTGGATCACCTTCATATTCAATTATCTTGAGAGAAGGAAGGTCGTTACCCTCGCATTCAGGAAATAATTCTCTCAATGTCGCCTGTGAACTTAATTCTGTAAGAAACAAAAGAAAAAAGTGATTAGGTGATAGGTGATCAGTAATTAACTTTTCGTTAAAGAAAAAAAAAACAGAACATCTTAGATAATGACAGAATGAAATTCGACTATTTGATTCTGATTAGAATTTCTTATGAGATTGCTGTTAGCACCACTTTTCATGTGAAGGCTGAAAACAAATCTAGTTTTTTTCAATTCTCTTGAACCATTTCGTTTCTTATTAGGATATTACTCCTATTAAAAGTTGTACGTTTAAGGATAAAACAATTATTATTCGTGTTCACATTTTGGGTTATTATACAGGGTGTCTCAAAAGTTTAGTAACACCTAAATAACTGTCCAGATAAAAGATTATTTAAATAAGTCAAGGTCATTCTTGGAGTAGCTTTCAAAGAGAAATCTAATAATGAATTTCAATTTGACCTTGAATTCAGCTTTCAAGGCAACTTTAAGGTCAACTTTGTGTTTTTAAATCGGAAACCCAATTTTTTACATCGAAAATGGAATGAGCGGGAAAATTTGCTTTTAGATATGTACTCAGGTCATAAGTCAGGTGTGACTTGGCATGTCTGCTGAAGGTCATACAAACTTAAGCAAGGCCCGGCTTGGGTTCGCGGGGCGATTATATATTTTCTTATGTCAAGGTCAATACTGAAGTAACTTTAAACGAGAAATCAAACGGCAATCTTTAATTTTACCTTGAAGTTTACCTTCAAAGTCATTTCAAAGTCAAATCTGTGTTTTTAAATTTTTGTGATTTAAATAGTGGGAAATTTTACGGCTAAATATTTACTCAGGACCAGGTCGTTGTTCCTGGGTAACCATTGGATTTTCCATTGAAACTTACTTCAAGAATGGCCTTGGCCTGAGGAAATACAGAGCCTTCACGTTAAACCAAGCCGGACCTCTTTTCATTTTAAATGCCCTTCAGCTGACTGATAAATTCACACGTGACCTATGACCTAAGTACATATTCAAACGCAAAACGTTTCACTCTTTTAGTTTCAGGTGAGCATAATGAAGGTACCCCTTTAAAAACACAAAGTTAACCCAGAATGTCAAAGTGAAGGTCACCATTGGATTTCTCGTTAAAAGTTACTCCAAGAATGACCTTGACATTTACCTTCATTAAAATAATAATTGTTCTTGGAAAATTAATGCTACCTTTTTATAATAACCGACATGATGTAAAGACATTAAAAAAACTATAATTTTTCACCACCTGTTTAATAAAAGGTCAGAATTAAATGATTATTAATTGTCTCAACTGTTACTAATACAATAAGCAAAAAATATTAATGGCAGAATTTATTTAATTTCACAGAGTACAAAGGCTTAATTATTTTCAGACCCAGTTACAAAAGTTTAAATAATAATACTTGTTTAGCTTATTTAGAATTGTTTCCAAAATATTTACGAACCAATGCAAAATTCTTGATGTGATAATCACGATTCCTGTCTTTAAAACGAATTGTAAATAAAACTAATTAAAAAATTATTTGTTATTCAGCAAATAAGATTTTAAAATTATTGTTAAAAATAATTGTTTAAATAAATTGTATTTATAAACAAGAAATTGAACTAAAAAAATTGATTTCGTTACTTTTTCGAAGAATTAATAGTTATTTGTCACACAATGACCCTGAATGGAACATTTTTTGCCGAGCTCTGCAATTCGGACGAGGCAAAGTAACATTCACAGAACACGTCCTAAACTAAAAAGTCCAGAGGGAATCCAATCTAATCGAATCCAGTCCACTCCATTTCAATCCATTTCAATCCAATTCAATACAATCCAATTCATTCTAATCCACTCCGCTTCAATCTAAACCATTACCATTAAATTTATTCCAATTAACTAAAACTCCATCCAGTCTACTCTCATCCATTCAAATCCACTTCATTTCTATACTATTTAATACAATCCAATCTAATCTAATCCATTCCATTCCAATTATTTCCACCCTACTCCAATCCAATCACTTTAATTCCATCCAATCCAATTCAATTCATTCTAATCCAATCCTATTAATTTCAATATAATTCATTCTAACCCATTACAATTCATTTTAACCCACTTGATTGCGATTGAATCCAATCTACTACAATTTAATCTACTCCAAGACACTCCAAACAATTCTAATCCATTGCAATACAATTGAAGACAAATTAATATAATCCACTCCACTCGAACTCACTCTAATCCAATTCATTATAATCCAATCCAACCGAATCCAATTCATGCTAATCCCATACATTCAAATTTAAGCAACTCTAATGCAATCTACCTCAATCCATTTTAAGTCATTAAAGTCCAATTCAAGGAATTTCAATTTAATTCATTTCAATTCTTTTATATCAAATCCACTTCAAAATAATCCATTTCAATCCAATCCATTCCAATTTAATTTTATTCAATCCAATTCATTCGTATCCACTACAATTTAATCCACTCCAAGCCACTTCAAATAATTCCAATCTGTTGCAATACAGTTGAAGACAAATTAATCCAATCCACTCTATTTGAATTCACTCCAATCCAATTCATTATAATCCAATATAATCGAATTCAATTCATGCAAATCCCGTACATTAAAATTGAAACAACTCTAATTCAATCTACTCCAATCCATTACAATGTAATTCATTCCAATACAACCCATTCCAATCCAGTTCAGTCGAATCCACTATAATATAATCGAGTCCAATCCTTTCCAATTTTATCCATTTTAATTTATTCCAATCCAATTCAATATTATCAATTTCATTGCAATCCACCCCAACAGTTTCAAAATCAATTATTTCCAATACAATTTAATTCAATTGAATCCAATCCATTCCAATCTAATTTATTCTAATCTAATTAATGCCAAGCCAATTCCATCGAAGCTACCCTGATTTGATCCACTCCAATCCACTCATTTCAATCCAATTCATTTTGATACAATCCAAGTAATACCAATCGAATACATTTAAATCCAATCCATTCAAAGCCATATATTCCAATCCAATTTATTCCGATCCAATAATTCCAATACAATTCATTCTATTCCAATTAGTTCAAATCTACTCCAAAACATCCAATTTATTCCAATCTATTCCAATCCGGCCAATTCACGCCAATTCAACTCTATCCAATCCATTTCAATCCACTCTGATCCATCCAATTTATTCAAATACAATACTTTTCAATCGATTGCAATGAAATCCAATCAAGCCCTATTCGATCTCATCTACTAAAATCCAATCCATTCCAATTTAATCACATCCAATTCATTTCATTCCAATCTACTTAACTCGAATTTACTCCAATCTAATCTAATCGAATCTAATCCATTCCAAACCATTTTAATTAATTCCACTCCAATACATTTAAATTCATTCCAATCTAATTCCATACAATCAATTTCTATCAAATCCACTCCAATAATTTCGAATCTAATTAATTCCATTTAAATTCAATAAAATTAAATCCAATTAATTCCAATACACTCCACTTAAATCCACATTAATCCATTCTAATCCAATTCTTTCCAATCCAATTGATTCCAATCTATTCCAATTTAACCCATTTCGATGAAAGCCGCTCTGATCCAATCCACTCTAATCCACTCTAATCCATTGCAATTTAATTCACTCCAAGCCATTCCAGTCCATCTAATTCATTCCAATCAAATACAATACAATCCATTCCAATCAAATAATATACACTCCATTCCAAATAAATCCTATAAAATCCAATTATTTTCTATTTACTAAAATTAGTCCACTCCAAGCTACTCTAACCCATGTAATTTCAATTGATCCCAATCCACTCCACAATCCAATTAATTCCAATAGATTACATTTAAATTCAATACCATTCATTCCAATCCAATTCATTATAATCAACTCTAATCTATTCTAATCCAATTCAAATCAATAAAATCCAAGCAAATTCATTCCAATCCAATTTACTCTGATCCAATTAATTCTAATTGACTCCCATCCATTGAATTTAAATTCAATTCATTTCAATGCAATTCAGTTGAATCCAATTCATTCCAACCAAATTATATTCATTCCAATCTAATCCAATCCAATCCTAATAATTTCGATCCACACCAATCCAATACAATACAATTCACTCTAAACCAATACACTTAACTCTAATATGATCCACTTTAATCCACTCTAATACATTCGAATCCAATTCATTACAATTCAATCGAAAGCATTATATTCCAATTAATTCCAATTCACTCCTATCCACTGCAATGAACTCTAGTTAATTCCAAACTAATTCAATTCATTCCAATCCAATTTATTCTAATCCAATCGAATTGATTTTAATCCAATACAATTAATTGTAATCCAATCCAATCCACTTCTCCTAATTCATTTTAATCCAATCCTATTAATTCCAATCTAATACATTCCAATTGAATCCAATCCACTACAATTTAATCTACTCCAAGACACTCCAAACAATTCCAATCCAATGCAATACAATTGAAGAAAAATTAACATAATCCGCGCCAATCGAACTCACTCCAATCCAATTCATTATAATCCAGTCCAACCGAATCCAATTCGTGGTAATCCCATACATTAAAATTTTAGCAACTCTAATTCAATCTACCTCAATCGATTTTAATTCATTAAAATCCAATTTAATACATTTCAATTTTATTTACTTCAATTCATTTGTATCCAATCCACTTCAACCTTATCCATTTCCATCCAATGCATTCCAATCCAATCGATTCCAATTAAACTTTAATCAATCTAATTCATTCGTATCCACTACAATTTAGTCTACTCCAAACCATTTCAAACATTAGAATACAATTCATGACAATTGAATCGAAAGCATTCTATTCCAGTTAATTTCAATTTAGTTCAACCCACTGAAATCAACTCCAGTTAATTCTAAACTAATTCAATTAATTCGAATCCAATTTAATCTAATCCGATTCATCTTAACCGCATAGAATTCTTTTTAATCCAATACAATTAATTTCAATCCACTCTAATCCACTTCTCTTAATTCATTCTAATCCAATTAAATCCAATTCAATTAAATTCTCGAGTTGCAGAACCAGTCGAACATTTTTTATCAGAGCAGTTAGCGCAACTATGCCTCTACATGCCAAAGTTCGGGTCACTGCACTCACCGTACAATACAGTACAGATATAAATGTCCATCAGCCAATCAGATCACACTCTCACTCACTTTATAGCACGTTGTATCCTAAGTAAGAAATGTATCGCTTATCGTAAAAAGTGATATTCTAGGTCTCGTTTTCATTACCTGAAATCGTACTTATAATGGCGGTGTGAGCAAAAAGTAGATTCAGATTTTTTTATAAAAGTAATTATCTATACAAAAAAATATATTGCCAGTAAAGAAATATTTCCTGTGGATGAGTTTGTATGCAAAAATCTATTCTAGCACGACTGTACGACGTGGCACACTACTCTTATATAAGCATTTTAGCTCTTCAGCGATTGATTTATATTTTAGATGAATATAAAAGAATAGGTATAATATTATTTTATTGTATATTTACCAATAGAAATAAAGAAAACGGCCAAAGCGCAGTATAAAGGACTGAAGACTCTCTTCATTTTCTTTTATAGAAAGTACAAATCGTAAGAATTTGTTAACAGACTCACTGATTAAGATTCTGCAAGATAATTATATATATATATAATGTGGCGGTTGTTTAATCAGTACTCTTCCAAAGCTTCAAATATCAACAAAAAAATCATAGCGATTTGGAATTTTGAAATACCTTATCTTTGAAATATCAGAACTACGTTATCACGCATTTACTCAGCTCGCGGCGCTATCTCTTCTATTAGTCGTTGGTATCTTGTCTTAAAATCATTTATGGAGTATAATTTTTCTTTTTAGAAATACTGGACAATTAATTCTTCAAAACTCGGCTAGCTTGAATTTTTTAATTTTAATTTTGTGTGAAATAATATTTAAACTAATATGACTGTAAAAGAATGCCGAAACAAAATCACTATTGGTCAGTATTATTGCATCTGCACGCAAAGAATATAACGGATTTTATCAATATTTAACATCATGATTGTAATAAATAATTATAAAAAATACTTCTTTGGATCATTTGGTGGTCCTTTGTTTGTGTCTTTTTTGTGCTTGGTGGTCAAAATTACAAATACTACAGCATTTTCAAAATTCGGATGTTAACTCTAATTTGTCTTTTTTTAACATTCTTCTTTGGTTTGTTTGTTGGTCTTTGTTGGTGGTTTCTTGCGCTTGATGTTCAAAATTACAAAAACTCGAGCATTTTTAAAATTGGGAAACTAACTTCTTGATAAGTTTGGAAAACTCTTTTTGAAATCGTTTGGCAGTCGTTTAATGGTGTTTTTTGATATTTGTTGAACAACATTTAAAACAAAACTGCATTCTTTTAAAAATAAAAATTCTTCTTAGGATCGATTAGCTGTGTTTTTTGTCAAATTTAGATTATTTAAAGCACTTTAAAGATTAGGAAGTTGACTTCACTTTTGTATATTTTTCGAAAATTGTTTTTGGGTTCGTTTGGTATTGTTCTTTTACGTTTGGTGCTCAAACTTACAAAAACTACGCCATTTTAAAAACTGGAGTATTAACTTCACGCTGGACACAATTTTTTTTTATTTTTCAAAAATTCATGTTTGGACCATTTGGTGGTCCTTTCTTTGTGTTTTTTCGTGCTTGGTTGTCAAAATTACGAAAACTACGGTAATTTTTGTGTTAGGTGGTCAAATTTACGTTTTGTATTGTTCTTTTACGTTTGGTGCTCAAAATTACAAAAACTACGCCATTTTAAAAACTGGATTGTTAACTTTGCGCTGCACAAAATTTTATTTATTTTTCAAACATTCTTTTTTACATTATCTGGTGGTCCTTTTATGGTGGTTTTACGTGCTTGGCGGTCAAAATTACAAATACTACAGCATTTTCAAAATTAGGATGTTAACTTCATATTTTCGTATTTTTCAAAAATTCTTTTTGGGTTCGTTTGGTGGCCGTTTGTTAGTGCTTCTTTGTGCTTGGTCGTCAAAATTAAAAATTATCTTTTGTTGGGCGGGTAAAATGAAAGAAACTGCAGCATTTTCTAAGTTAGGAAATAAACTTCTTGATATGTCCCAAAAATTCTTTGTTAGGATCGTTTGATAGTCGTTCAATAGTAAATTTTTTTACATCTGTTGGTCAAAATTGCAAAAAGCTTTTTGATAATAGGAGTTTTAAACCCACGCTCCAACACTCAACTTTTCGATATTTTTTATAAATTCCTTTTTGGATCGATTGGATGTGTTTTTTTTGTTTAGTAGTCAATGTTAAATAACTAACAGTATCTTCAAAATCTGGATGTTGACTTTAATCCTTAATATTTATCGAAAATTGTTTTTAGGTACTTGAATTAGGTATTCCAATCCAATTCAATGCAATCAATTTACTTCCAATCCACTCCAATACTTTCAGATCCAATTCATTGCGACAAATTCAGTCCAATCCATTCCAATGCAATTTATTCTAATCCAATTCCAATCCATGTCATTAGTCATACAATCTCGGAAAGCGGATTTCTGTACATCAGTTTGCTTTGATTTTAGTGTCTTGCCTTGATTTTTTTGGCCAATTTTTCGGATAAATGGAAGAAGCGTTGCAGTTGAATTTTTTTATTATATAGTGAATTTGGTGGTGGGAAATCAGTGTTGCTTTCTGCCTTCGCTGGAAATTATGATGGGCCCTCGTTCACCGACTCTTGAGTGATTATGGCTTCTGCTTTTTTTCAAATTAAGACTTGGTGTTCCTCCCATTTATGCGATACTATGTCGTAAAAAATCATCCACCAAAATATTCAGTTTCATTAATTTGTATACTTCACTAACATGAGCTTCTCGCGACTGAATTGATGTTACAGGAGCATCTCATTGCTCATCATTGTACGAAGTGGAGGATTTAACAGAAATTGATGTTTCACATAAATTTGAATTCTCAATACAGACATTCAAGTGTTTACAAAAATTTCCACGGATGAAAGGACATTCCTGACATTATTCTCTGCCCAGGCGACCCAACATTCGCATGTGTGACTACAGGACGTGCAATGTCCTCTTACTGAAATAAAGTAATCTAAGAAAATTCAGATCTAGGTATTAAAATCAACAAAATAGACAGTTGCAACCTAGATTTCCAAATGGTAATCGCAGATTTTTTAATTGAGCTGTTAGGAAACACACAGACACAATAACCAAACAAATCAGAAAACAAAAATAATGACAAAACCAAACAAAACAAAAATACACAGAAGGGAGGTGAAGTAGATCCAAGAGCTCAGGATTCAGCAGATCCAAATTCTGTTTATGAAAGCTTGAATTATAAAACACTTCAACCCATTACATGCTACAATTGCGGGAAAATAGGCCATTTTCAAAGTGATTGTTGGGATAGTTTAAATCAGGGAAACGCAAGCGGCGGTTATTAAAGAAGGTGTCCCTCACTCATACATAGGTGAAAAATTTATAAAAACAGTTAAAGAGTTAGATTATGATATTAAAAAACCAAAGAATGATACATTAATGGTAGCAAACGAACAGAAATTGAAATTTTTTTATTTAGATTGGTACCTAGATTAAAATCAATAAGGATAATAGGAACGGGTATGACAGAAAAACTAGGTTTAATAATTCATTATGAGAAAAAGATTTAGTGGTTACAAGAATTACCAGATATTAAATATTCAATAGAATCAAAAATGATTAAAATGCAAGATCCAATATTTAAAGATACATAATAGAAAATATAGATTTTGTTTAGATTTTAGTAAAGTAAAAAAAAATAACTAAAAAAGATTTATATCCAATTTCGATAAGGTTTAAAATATTGGATACATTAAGATCAGCATGGTATATGTCCAAAATAGATCTTCGTTCAGCATATCATCAGATACCGTTGGACGAGGAATCTAAACATATAACAGCTTTTATTCTTTCGGGCAAAGGCATGTATAATTTTAGAAGGATGCCATTTGGTTTGAAAAAAGCTCATGCTACATTCGAGCGCCTTATGGACAGAACAATAAAACCAGAATTAAAGCCACATGTAATTTGTTATCTTGATGACATAATTATAGTTTCAAAAAATTTTGAAGCTCATTTAAAATATTTGGAAATGGTTTTAGGTAAAACTAAAAATGCAGGTTTAACAATAGGTTTGGATAAATGCGAATTTAGATGTTTGAAAATAAAATATTGGGGATTTAAAATCAACGAAAAAAAGTTACGGGCAGATGAAGAAAAAATTGAACCTGTTTTAATTTTCCAAAGACCAAAAACGGTCAAACAAATACAAAGAATAATGGGAATGACATCATGGTTCAGAACATTGATCCCAAAATATTTAGAAATAATAGAACCACTGCAAAATGTATTAAAAAAGGAATAAACTGGGAATGATATGACAAAGAGGAGCCGGCATTCCTCAAGTCCATTTCAGCTTTGAAAACGATTCTAGCGATATAGGATTCGGAGCTGTTTTAACACAAACAATAAATTTCGATAATTATGTTATAGCTTTTGCAAGTAGAGGTCCTAATGGAGCAGAACGTAAATATTCGACTTCAGAAAAGGAATGTCTAGCAGTGACCAATTAGCAATATGGGCGTGAGAATGATCAGAATACAATTATGAGATTGCATACAGAAAAGTAAGCTTAAATCAGGTTCCAGATGCTTGATCAAAGTTGAATTAAAGTCAAATAGAAGTTTCAAGTATTTTAGCCAGCAAATTGGAAATGAATGTAAAAAAGATTTTAAAGAAATTGAAGATAATTGGTATAGAAATAAAATGATACAGATTAAAAATGAACCAGAAGAAATTCCAAACTGGAGAATACGCGATAACCAATTATATTTCTATAGACTCGACTCTTTAAAATTAAGCTTAAATTCAGATATCCACCCGTGGAAACTAACAATACCGAGAGAATTAAGGGAACAAGTTTTAATTGAAAGTCATGGCAATAAACAAGCAGATCATTTACTTATGGAAAAAACGCAAACAAGAATGTCTGAAAGTTATTTTTGACCCGGAATGTATTCTGAATCTTTAAAATAGGAGAAAGAATGAGATATTTTCCAAAGATCAATACATCTAGTTTTTCTTGATATGTTTACTAAATGGATAGAAATAATTCCGGTTAAAAATGAATTAGCATCCATAATTGAAATACAATTTCACAAGCGTACAATTTCAAAATGAGGAACACCTAGAATTTAGTTTACAGATAACGAAAAAGAATATGTGAATAAATCAATAATTGATTTAACTGAAACAATTGGTATCAGACATTCAAAAACTTCTAAATATCATGCACAAACAAAATCGACTGAAAGATGCAATAGATCAATTAAAACGACAATAAAAGCATATTTGCAAAAATACCATAAAGCCTGAGACGTAAATTTAAAAGATTTACAATTTTCATTAAATATAAGCAAACATTCTTCAACAGGTTTCACGCCAGCTTTTTTAAATTTAGCCAGGGAACCCCAACCAATTCAGGCACTAAAGAAAGATTTAGATAACAAAAGCTAAATTGAATTTTAGTACTCTGAAGAATGGGCAGATAGGATGCGAAAAATAAAAATAATTAGCGAATAAGTTCTAAAAGGTAATAGAACATTGTCAAATACGGAGAAACGAATAGCTCAAAAATTCAATAAAAATTTTGAAGGACCATTTTCATTAAGGAAAAAATTTCGCCAACAATTTACGAAATAAAAATAGAGAAGAGAGAGTTTGAGGAGAAAATGAGGAAACAAGAAGAGATAGATTTTGAGCCAGTTCCAAGGCGACTTGTTTTAAAAATTGGAACACAAGTTATATATGCTCTCCAAAAACTAGTTTATATTAATCTATCGTTGTGTGTAGTCGTATCTAGAAACAATGAAGTTTGTCTTTCTATTATTTTCCTGCATATTTCTGCCCAATTCTGTCTGTAAGTATACCTAACATAATGTAATTTCAATAAGAACAATAATTTATTTTCAAAATATGAAAAATATACTATGAAGTTAGAAAAGATTCCATACCACTCTTTGATCGAAGTGAGATTGTGATTGATTAATCTGCTCTTTATACACACAAAGTTAATTTTAATGTCGGATTGAACAATTAAAAAATTAAGCATTTGAAAAAATTTGTTTATCGATATTTTTATTGCATTATAAATCAGTAAAAAGTCATACTGATTAGATTCAGAAACCCATTTCTCTTATTTAAAATTTTAAGTTTATTCTATTCTTTGGTGGTTAAGAAAGAGTCCAGTAAATATTTTTGGGGAAATCGGTAAAATAGCTTTAATATGGGACTTTGTACATTTTTTTAATTCCATATTTTTGGTTCTGATTAATCAATCTAAAGTTTTAAGGTCTGCGATTTGTTACAATAAGATATACTTTTACATTCAAAAAATTCAGAGTTCTTTATATTGAAAAGTGGGATGTCTAGTGAAAACAATCTCGTGAAAAATGCGCATCCAACCTCTAATGGGTTTTAGAATTAGAATTTTTAAATTCTGTATAAAAAATTTTAAATTCCAAATGGCCAATCCAAAAAAAATTATAAGAATGTAAAACTGAAACAAATTTTAGAAATAAAAAATAAAATTATATTTTTAAACGTAGCACTTGAAGGTTAATAATTCATTGGGAGGCCACTGATGCCTTGAAATCTGAACGCTCTGTTTTAATTGGCTGGGTATCAATACTACACATATCGATACTACACATTGTGCAACTCTACACATTGCGTGTAGAGTTT
>JAAAKG020111834.1:0-15429 GCA_010014905.2 Druon quercuslanigerum
TTTAACAATAAATAACATTAACTAGTGTTTTACGCCATAAGAGTGTTTTCTTCTCAATACCCTTATCATCACAGGATTCATTTATTGAAAGAAAAGTGACTAATGTGATCATCTCACTTTAAAAAGTGGCTTAAAAGTGATTTGGGAAGAAAAGTGACGAATAGTGACTGTGTGTCAGCTTTGATTATCTTTTATAGTTATACTTGTTACAGAAATGCCCTAGTTTTCTAATTTTTCTTAAAATTCATGACTCATTTTAAATTATGACTCATTCATGATCATTATAAATGATCTTATTATACGTTTTTTCAAAGTTATATTATGGTCTGTAAAGCCTGAATGTATTACGAAAACTGAATGAATTAAAGCTAATAGATTCAATAATTCAATATTATTGAATAACCACCTAGATGGTTTCCTGTATATAATCTTATTTCAACCTTTCATCTATTTCCGATGTCTTTTCAATACAGCATTCGACTAATTATGGAGGAATCATCTCCAAAACATTTATCATATTTCGTTGGCTTACTCAATTTAATTATTTCTACTTAAAGAAAATAAAAACAACTATTGTTTCTAAATACAGTGTATTTGATATAAATAGGATGCAATTAAAATCTTCTATTTACAACTTATTTCTAAATCAGAAAATCACGGTGAAAATCAATGACTTATTATTAAAAATAATGATTAAAAAACAAAAAAACAATTTTTTTTCTTTTAGGGTTCATTCATAAAGTACGTGATATTTTCAGGGGACAGAGGGAGTGGAGAGGATGTAGAAGTATCATTCTCCACGAACAATGAGAAAAGAATCACGAAGGGAGAGTCAATTCCCGAAAATTGTATCACGTATTTTGTAAATGACTTCTTATATTTGATCGTTTAGGGTCCAAGTGAAGAAGAAACTAAACCCTCTTTGGCTCTAAAATTAATAAATTTAATTAACTACCTCTTCACCCTTTCACTCTTAATGTTAGGTTTCAAAACTTAAATTTTATAGTTCGTCAGGCTCTTTCTTCATAGACAATAAAGCAGTCATTTTTTAAAGTCTTCTCTTCTCTCGAATCTCCAAGCTGATATTCTCTTAATCTTGAATTTCACTCTTTCGTCCAATTTTTTAATATTATTACTATCCATTCAGTCTTTTTCACCCATTGCCATTTTATTAGAAAGATTACCTTCAAAAATAGCCACTTTTTTAATCTTCTTCTCTTGAATCTCTTCTCTGCCAAATCCTCATCTGCTAACTCTACAAGTTTTTGAAGTTTTACTATAGGAAATTTCTGAAGTATCTGGGTCATTTTTAGGAGAGACATTGTTGTTTTCTTTCGAAGAAAACTGAAAAAGTTAATTTTGTTATTTATAATTTCGAAAACTTCTGGGACAATAACCCATAAAATAAGTACGATAATGCTTTAAATACTGAACAGATTTGAATGCTTTTTTTACATTATATATTTTTAAAGTAAGAATATTCCCAAATCATCAAAAAACTTTTGAGATAATTTATAGAGCTTCAAGAATCTATTTTAAAAACATGATTTTCTCACACATACAAAATAAAGATTCAAAAAAATAAAAAAATCTTAAGCGCTTGGTAACGTTATTCAGCTTACGAGAAAATATTGACATTAAACATTCTTGCAAAATTTTGCAAAAAAAAAACATAATCTTCTTGTATAATCTTTATATATTTGTGCTCAAAGTATAAATATAAGATTAAATATTTATTAATTCTTGTAAAGTTAAATTTGTCAGTGGGTTTAGAAAGTTTTAAATTTTGTATCCAGTAACCTGAATTTTCTAGAAGCTGACACATTAAAATCAGTTTAAAAATCTCCTTATTTTATTGACTCCAAAGCAAATTTTTACATTATTCTCAGATTTTTTGATTAAATTATTTAGTATAGCAGAATGTGTTTTTCAGATATGTATTAAAAATACATATAAATTGAAAAGACTTATATAATAAAAAGAAAAATATTTAAATTTCCACATTTAAACTATTTACTTGAATAATATATTTGTATATTTTATACAATTTATAAGTTAATTTAAGTATTCAAAATGTAGTTTTCCATTTCAAATCAAGTTTAAAAAAACATTTTTTGTAGCTAATCCAAAGTCACGAAATAACAATTTTTTAATTTGACCTTTTATATAGTTAAGGGAATATGCCATTCTTTTTTCTAGATTTAAGAACATCTTTATACTAAAATGTTATATGCCGGAGAATAAATTATGTCTACGGGCCTCATAAATGAATAAATTTAGAAAGTCTTTCCTATTATAGATACAAGTTTTTCCGAACTGTTGAAAATTTTTATTCATTTAAAATACTCATGCATAAAATATGAGGAAAACCTTAAAAAATTAGAAGATTCAGCATATTGCAACAGGTAAGGTTCCATGCTTTTTTAAATAATTGGATTAAAAACAAATGCTAATTTTTTTAAAAGAAAAAGTTTCAAACAACTTACTCGTTTAGATGAAAACTGGAAATTCTTCATCTCTGTATTTAATTCATGTCATTTACTTCTTGTTCCTGCTTTATTTGAACATCTTCATCTAACTTTAACGGGTCCTTTTCATCTAGTATCAATCCAGGCGAACAATCAAGTTCATCTGTACTCAATTTAGAGTCACCATGATCAAAACGACGCCTTCGAAATTTCTTTTTTTCATTGCTCGAAAAATGAACGGTAACAAATTTCGGTTTGCCCGGTTCATCTACAATCACTCCTAATTTTTTCATATGACCGATTATGTGGGATTTTATAGTATAATAGGCTTTGAATTTTTTTAAACAAAAGTCACACTCAAAAGCTTTGTCTCCAGCGAGAATACACAAATGCCTTTTTAAATAACAAGGCCTGATAAAATTCTTTCCACAAATTTTGCATTCGTTTCGCTTCTTATCTGTATGTGTCCATTTGTGACTATACAAATCACTTTTTGTCGTATACACTTTTGGGCAAAAATTACAAGTATAATGTTTTTTAGTGTTATGCATTTTCAACGTGTGGGACTTTAAAGTTATCTTTTGAAAAAAAGCTTTGTTGCAAATTTCACATGCATAACGTCTAATCCCAGAGTGTATTTGCATATGGGATACCATTTTATGTCGTTTAATAAAACCTTTTGCGCAAATTTCACACTGAAACGGCTTTTTATCCAAGTGCGTTTTTTTATGTTCTTTGAGAGCAGCCAAAGTTGAAATCCTTTTTGAGCAAATGTCGCAGGGAAAAGTTTTCATAGTAGTGGTTCCTCCATGAAAAAAATTCATATGCGACAGCAATTCTTGTCCGTTAGTAAATTCTTCAGCGCAAATTTTGCACTGAAATGGTTTTTCGTGGATCTTTTTATGGTTTCTTAAATTACTCATACTTGAAAATGTTTTAGAACAAATGTCGCAAACAGATCGTTGTCTCTCCCGACGTTTCTTTAGCGTCTTATTATTATCTTTGTTAGAGATATTTCCCATCTTGCTGTCGTTTTTTCGAGAGTCTTCTGTGGCGTTTAATGAAAACTGAAATTTTATAAATTAATACCTAAACAAGAAATAAGAACAGGGATCGCAGCACACTAGGAGCTTAAAATGCGGAAATAGGGTATTTTTTCTAGGAAGGGGGGAAAAATTTAACATTTATTTTTGCATATAAAAAAGTATCGACAACTGTTATTTGGTGATTTTGAATTCTGTATTGTTAAATCAAAACGTGAACTTTTCTACATCATGTTCAACTTTATTATATCAAATGTATATTATGTTTATTTTTTGTCTCGGCATGGGACTGCGTATTCAGATATTACAAAATAAAGTAAACATTTTATTTTTAATGGTTACTATAATATTTATTTCATATTTTGCATTTAATTTTATTCTCAGCTACCTTGAAAAATGTGTCGTTTTAATAAATTTATATTATTACAATTCAAACTATTATACATTGGTATGAAAACATACGTACTTTCATTGGCTTGTTTTTATCATTTAAAAAGTGCGCATCCTATACAAAATAATTTTGATATTAAACATTTTATTGAAACTTGTATCGTTTTGCCATAAATTTAATTTTTTTGTTTTTAATGTTATTTTTTAAGATTTGAACCAACAATGCGCAACCTAGCAGATGTAATTTAGGCGAAAAATTTTGTTAAATAAAATGTTATCAGAACTTGTAGATCATTTTTGGGTTAACAACTTTTGTCTATTATTTTTTTTCATACTTTCGATCGTTTTTCAACCAATTAATTTTTTTATGCTGAATATTATTTTTTACAATTAAAAAAAAACTACGAAATGTTAATTTTCGTTTTTTTTAATATGAAAATGCTATAAGTCTGATAATTTTATTTTTATTGAAAAAAAATAATTTGATTAAATATTTCAGGTTTCCAAGTACTACAAATAGCCTTCCACAGAATTTTTAAATCTTAGAAAAATGGTCTCAAAATTTTTGAAAATGCTCTTGCTTCGAATTTTTGTCCAAAATAACTGATTAGCAATTCAATTTTATGAATTCGTTAAATTCCCTGAATTCTCTTAATTCGTTAAATCTTGGAAATTCGTTAAAATTCTACATTTCTCTGAATTTTCTGAAATACTTCAATTATTTGTATTCCTTGAATTATATAAATTCCTTGAAATCTTTAAATTTCTTGAATTCTTTGAATTTCTTGAATTCTTCAAATTACTTGTATCATTTAAATTTCTTGAATTATTCGAATTCCTTGAATTATATGAATTAGTTGAATTCTTGGAATTCTCTAAATTATTTAAATTTCTTGGATTATTCGAATTCCTCAGAATTCCTGGAGCTCGTTAGATTCTTCAAATTCCTTAAATTCTTCGAATTCCTTAAATTCATGGAGTTACTTGAATTCTTGGGATTAGTTTAGATTATGAGAAATCTTTATATTAATTATTACATGGAATGTATATTTAAAGAAAAAAATATTTAACATCTACTAAAAACTAAGCTCATATTTGCCGATATTTCGTAATTTTTTAACATTGCAGAAATTCTAGAACTCACTAAATTTATGTTCGATTGAAAAATGTCATTAAAATCAGCTGTCAATCATTTCTTGTTTAATTGTTTGTCTAACCGAACGATTTCATGGGGTATATTTTAAAATATATTTAATGTCCTTTGAAAAATTTTAAAATAATTTTTTTGGCTTTGTAGAATATATCGATGGGTTCTAAGAATATTAGGCTATTTTTTCGTTTCTGTTATGAAAGAGTCTATCGTCTTTATACAAATCAGTTTTAGTTTATTTTTCCGCGACGGATAAGAATTAGGCTAACTTCAATTTGCAAGAAATTGAATAAACACGTAGAGGTGTTGAAAGAAACAAAAATATTTTTAAATTTCTTGTTTTGCGAGTTATAGTAACCTAAATTACATTACAAACTATAATAAAAAATACTGGAGTTTAAAATTAGTATTGAAAGTTGAACAGCTTTTCTTTTTTGGTTGAAATTGCACAATTTTAGTTGGAAAAGAAACCATTTGGTTGTGTTCAAATTTATTTTATTTTAAAATTCATTCTACTTGTGAGATTCACCTTTTTCGGTTGAGATCTAAATTACTTTATACCCATAAAGCATTTCTTTAGATAAATAAAATATTGTGTTTGCATAACTATGCACTGTTTTAGTTCAAAAAATGTTCCAATTGATTATAAAAATTGAAACAAAAATTAAAAATTAAAATTTATTTACTCGGAGTAATTTTTTTCTTATAGTAAACATTAATCCACTTAATCCACTCGGCACTAATACTTCTGTATGCACTAAGAGATCCCCGACATACTTTTGTTTAAAAGGTAAAAAAAGAGTTGATTTTTTGTATGTTAATAAGGAATCATCAAGGTCACAAGTGTCGTAATTTCCCCTAAAACTGTTTTGAAACATACTGTTACGAACATTAATTATTGTTCAAAAATACTCTTGCTTAAGTTTTATAAAAATCGATGTAAATGAAAACCCTTATTGGGCATATTAAATTTGTTTGACATTTTTTAATAATCTATGAAACAAGATCAAACTTTTGACTTTTTTCTCGTACGAAAAGCCATTATTTATTCACATACTCCTAGGTAAAATATTTTTTTATATAAATCCACTTCATCGAATTATATTGCATTTTGTCAATAAAATTCTCCTGATTTTTTTAAAAAATTGTTTTATTAGTTTCCATAACATATATTTTGTTTATAAAATCGTTAAGGCGGTTTTCGAGAAAAAACACTTTTTTGATTTTCCTTTCTGCCCTTCATCACTTAAAAAAATAAAAATTTGAAAGTTGAAATTCGTTGCAGTTTTTTGGATACCTCAGGATAAACATTTTACATGAATTTCATCCTGAGACGAGCGGGCGCCTTATTTCAGAGGGCACATTTTCAATTAAAGGAATTTTAAAATACAGTTTATTAACTGTGAATATAAATAAATAAATTTAATGTAATATTGGACTGCAGTTTAAGTACTAAAAATTAAACAATAATTCGTTTTAAAAAACGATTCTTTAACTGATTTGAATTAAAGAATTGAAAGATTTTACCCTTAAAAAATTAAACTTTTTAAAATATTTTCAATTTTTAACTAATTAACTTTTTGAATAAAATTTTTAAAGAAAATTTTTAAATAAATATCTAAAATACTGCGTTTTTATCCATTATCATAATTTTTACCAAAGCAACAATAAAGTGACTTCTTACATTGAAACGCCGTCTCAACTTATTCCGGAACTTCAATCCAACACTGGTCCATCGAGACGGATATTCCGCGCGAAGCCTACACATCAGTTAGCCGCATCATAGAACACTCCTTCTCGTGCTTCTGACGAAGACAGGAAACCCAAACCCGAAGTTAAGAGGTCATGGACAACCGAGTAAGTACAACAAGAGTCGATGTTAATTCCTCATTATCAGAGCTCAGCGCGCACTAACCAACGTGCTGCACCAAACAGCTCGGAAGATCCTGGACTGGCTCCGAGAGGAAAGGCACGACGGCCTAGTACTCAGCAACCTCGAGATTTTAGACGAATATTAGAGGGACTTCTCTAAAAACCACGTAGAGCTACTTTACTATTCGGAGATATATGACAGAGAGTACTTCCTCAACCGCGACTACGCTGCAGCCGAGGACCTCTATACCACCGCAAAGAGTCGGATTTACAACGTAGTCATGCAAAGAGACCGGCTCCACCTCAATTGAAGTTTTGGCATCAGCATCGGCCTCCGGTGTCCGGGGATCAACCAGATTGCCGAGGATTTCGCTGCTTCAGTTCAGCGGGCGACGAAAGGACTAGGAGTCTTTTAGAGCTCTTTCGCGCAGCACTTACTGCCCTATGACCAGTTCTTTAGCTACCTCTAACAGCGATGTTTAATGCTGCAGTCAATGAACGCAGGCCGCGCCTACCGCGAGTCACACTATCTTGGCCACTGCAAAACATTCATAGGTTCTTCCGTGCCAACGCGCAAAGGCCTGGTCATCAGACTCAGGCTCTGCTTGAATTGCCTAAATGTCAATCATAGCGCACAGAATTGGCCATTGCAGTCTTCGTGCAGAATGTGTGGCGGCCATCACCACATGCTAATCCACGAAGGAAAGCACGCTAGAACTGTCTCCTGATGACGAACCATTACCGCAACGGTCTTAAGGCGGCGGAGAAGGGACGCCACAGGCATGACTAGCCCTCCTGCCAACGTCCATGATTATCATCGGAAACGGACGACGTCGCAGAGAGAAGTTACTGGGCCTACTAGATCCGCGCTCGAAAGCCACTCTCGTCAACATGAACATTGCCAAAGGATTAGATGACGGCCTCGAGCGGGTCAATATCGATGCAGACGGGGTTTCCGGATCGCCTGTAGACTTAGCCCGCCTGCGCACCCGCTTCCACCTCTATGACACGTCTCTCAACCGCTCGCTTCGTTTTGAAGCCTAAGGACTTTAACAAATTGCGATCACCACGCCCTGTCTGTCCCTGCCCGCCGGGCAGACTTTATCCAAGGACTCCGGCTCTTTGATCCAGGGTTTGACACTCCTGGGGAAGTCGACATCTTTCTCTCTGCTAACGTCTATGGCTGGCTTCTTCTCTCGGGCACCCTTCACCATGAGCAGCTGACCGCTCAACAGATGCTCTTCGGCTGGACACTCATCGGTACTATACCAGTGCAGCGCTTCTGGTCACTAGAGGAAGTACCTCTGGCCTCGCGAATGTCCCTGACAGATACTGAGTGCGAACCCTTATTTACAGAGGAACATAGCCGTGACCCAAGTGGACGATACATCGTGCCTTTTCCCCTGAAAGCGGATGGGGCCTTTCGCCTGGGGAAGAGCCTGATAGACACTCAGATGACGCTGGCTACAATGCACTAGCGCACGCGATGCGACACAAAGCTTACCAATGCCTATATACGGTTGATGGAGGACTATATAAAACAAGGCTACATGCGTCCCGTCACACTCGAAGAACTGCAAGGGTGACCACAGCCAGTGTGCTATATCTACCACCACGGGATTTGGCAACGGTCCAACGACGGAAAAAACTCCGTGTGGTGTTCAATTGCTCACGCTCAAAAACCAGAGGATACAGCCTTAAATATATGATGTATGCCGGCCCCAAACTCCATAACGATATTGCCGTCGTGGCCACCCGCTAGAGAACTCGCCGAATCATCTACTGCGCTGACGTCAGGATGATGTATCGACAGATCCGGGTCCGAGCACAGGACACCCACCTCCAGCGGATCCAGTGTAGCCCGAGCTCCAATATAACAGCTCGGCCAGGACATAAACGCCATTGTGCCCGAAGCCGTCGACCACTGCGACGAACTTATCACACTCCTTAAAGATGGTGGCCTCGTCCTTAAGAAATGGGTATCAAACATCCTCGACCTGCTTGAGGACATTGCCGTGGAGGTCTGCTTTCGATTACCCACCCACCTGGACAGAGCGACCGCAAACTCACCATGAGAACGATCCTTGCCGAGCTGGCTCCAATCTTTAACCCTGTCAGGTTGCTCGCTCCAGTAACGGTGGTCGCCAAGATGCTGATTCAAGATCTGTGGCGAGCCAACCTCGACAGGGACACGCGCGTGCCCGAGCCTGGAAGTGGCTCTCGTTCCAGAAATGATGAAGATAGCGGACCAGATGATCATACCACGCTGGATTCGACAGCACAAGTTATGGAAGATCGAGCTGCATATCTTCGCTGACGCGAGCCGTAGAAAAACAGCCGCAGCTACGCTCCGACTACTCTGAGCAAAGACCAAGTTGCTTCCCATGAGAAGCCTGCTCCCGCCGAGGATGGCCGCTACACGGATAAAGATCAGCCGACTTTAGCTCAGAGCCACCCTCTTGGCCGCCCAGCTCCTCCGTTTCGCAGCTGCAAACTTGGTCATCCCCCTCGCTGACTGCCATCTTTGGGCGACTCGCAGGTAGTGCTCCATTGGCTTCGATCCGGTGCTCCAACGGGAAAAGAAATTGGTGGACGACCACATCGAGCACATTTACGAACTCATGCCAATATCGCCGTCCGAGGCACGGACATCCAAGGCCTTTCCAAGTCTAGTATGTGATGGGAAGGAACCGACTGTATAAAGCAACAGGACGCCGTCTGGCTCACTCGCAGCTGGACACTCGCGAGTTCCAAACCCATACCACCCGCTGAACCAACCAATCTAATGTATGCGGACGCCCAGGCGGCGCGAACCGACGAGCATCCAGCAGACAAAGTCTCGAGTCTGAACGAGCTCTTCAGAGGCCCCCACTCCGTGCTTCTGTAAGAACCGAAGAACGATATCGAGAGTATGTGACTTGCGTCAAAAGGAGCTAGAAGATACACTTCGGACCCGAGCTCGCACATTTCCAGCGGAGTCAGCCAATCCGCTGTGACAGCGCGCTGAAAGGTCTAGCGCCCTATGCCTCTCTCGGATTTTTAAAAAGATTATTATTTACATTACTATAAATATGAATAACTCTTTCAGTTTTGGAAAATTTTAGATATTCTTTAGTTGAATTTGCAACCAATAAAGATAAGTTCTCCACAAAAAATGCAATGAAAAGACAAATTTTCAACAAAATAGTTGAATCATAAACCAAAACAGATTGTTGTCAACCAATCAGAATCATTCTTTAACAAAGCAAATACATCTTCATCAAAAGAGTTGATCTTTGAAGATAAAAGTGGAATTTTTTAGAAAATCCGACTTTCATTCACGGAAAGAAGAAATTTTCAACCAAGAAGCTGATTTTTTAACAAAATAGTTAAAGTTTTAACAACAACTAAAGACGAAAAAACATTTTCTGACGAAAAGAAATAAATTTTTAAAAGAGCATAGTTTTAGAGTTACAAAGTTTTATTGTCAATCAACAAACTGAATTAGTTGAAAACATGAAATATCAAGCAAATAGCTTAATTTTCAACGAAAACAAAATTTTAAACAAAAAGAGGAAAGTTCAGTTTACAACCCAAAAATATGAATTTTTAACAAAAAAATTGAATTTGCAACTGAAAAATATGAATTTTCAACCAAAATAATTTAATTTTCAAATCTAGAAGATAATTTTTCAGCAAAATGAATGAATTTGCAACTAAAAAACTACATTTTTATTTTATATAGAGCAGTTCTATTTTTAGTGTAAAAAATTAATTTTTACGCAAAACAACGAATTTTCATCAAAATACTTCAGTTTTCAAGCCAAGAAATAATGTTTTAACAACAAAAAAGACAAATTTTGAACAAAATAGATGAATTGTCATCTAAGACAGATAAAGCTTCATCTTAAAATAGAATATTGAAACTTTCAGTAAAAACTAGTTTGCAACAAAATAAAAAGCATTTTGAACGAAATAGTTAAATCTTCAAATAAATAGTAGAATTTTTAACCGAAAATTTAATTTCTATAAAGAAAAACATAATGTTAAAAAAATGAAATTCTTAAATTTTCAGTTAAAAAATTAATTTTCAATAAACTAAAACTAATTTTCAAGAAAATACAGAAATCTTCAAACAAGCAGTTGATTTTTTAAATGAAGATAAATTTTCAACCAAACATGGAATAATTAAATTTTTAGTTAAAAAATAATTTTAAAAATAATAATTTCCCGAAAAAAGTTAAAATGAGAAATGGTATTTTAACAAAAAAAAGATTTTACTTTTAAATCATAATCACTTAAATTCAAAGAAAAGAGATAAGTTTTCAACAAAATCGTTGGATCCTCGACCGAAACATATTAAGTTTGAACCGAACTGGGGTAAGATTACGCAATTTCTTTTTACTTTTACGTGAATTTTAAATTCACCTCACTTTAGTTTTTTGCATGGAGTAATAGTAGGAGACCAAACAGTGTGTCAGAAAGGTTCTCGTCGTTCTTGCGGACATAGTTCGGGGGAGGACGTACGCCGAATTGTAAAGTTTCACCTCGTTTAGAGTGGAATATCTGCGAATGAATATTTGAAATTATTTGTTTTTACTTACTGTATTCTTCGTAACGTTTTCTTTTTCTCACTTTATGCAAATGAAGTACAGATCAAATTCACAAAAACACAATATCCCATCTCACAAAAAAACATTTGCAGCTCTCAGCTTTCGCAGATATTTCACTAAAAACTAAGGGAAACTTTACAATTTAGCGTACGCAATCCCCTGCACAGTATCCGAAAATTCGAGTCATTTTTCATTCGCGCGCGCATTATCCTTTGGTCTGCTTACTATTACACCTTGGTTTTTCGTTAAAAAATTTACATTCGTTCTAAATTTTGACGAAAAACTGGACGTAACGTGAATGTCAAATTCAAGCAAAAAATTAAGAAAGGTGACTTTAAAACTCACGTGAACCACCAGTTTGAAATTTCGAAATCTGAATGTTCCACCAAAAAGAATTACTTTTAACTAAATAATTATTAAGTTTTTAACAAAATAAAAAAATCGACTTCAACTTTAGTTTATACAAAAATTCCCTGATATTCTAAGATTTTCCCTGACTTTTCAAAATTCCATGCACCTGTAGCAACCGTGAAATGCTATGCTTCTGCTTTTTTCAATTGAAATAGTATAGTTTTCACTTACTGTTGGATTTAATGGACCATCCTTTTTCACATACGATACAATAGCGGTTTCACTCTCATTTGCCTGCAAGTCTATTTCTTCCTTGATCAAAGGAGTTGGTTGAGAATCAAATTTGTAATGAATCGCTTCGTGCACCAAAAAAGTACGTTTATGGCAAAATTTGAGTTTACAAATCTCGCATTCAAAATAAGGATTTTCTTCAGAGCGACGCATCTGATGATACCGTAATTTGTATTTGTCAACAAAGCATCTTTTGCAAATTTCACACTCGTAGGGTTTCTTATCCGAGTGTATCAATTTGTGAGCATCAAGAGCAGACATTAAAGGAAAACTCTCAGAGCAAATGTCACAAACATGATTTACAGGATTTTTTCTGACTCGTCCGTTATGTCCACCATTTTTCATATTACGAAGTATGTGTACTTTCATACTAGACCGGAAGCTGAATCCTTTCTTGCAATCATCACATTGGAAAGGCTTTTTTCCTGTGTGAGTAACCTTGTGAAGTTCAAGTTCATACTTCCAAACAAATCTCTTTTTACAAATATTGCAAGTAAAATTTTTCTCATCCAAGTGTCTTCTCAAATGATTCTTTAAATTAGATTTGACAATAAAACCTTTGCTGCAAATATCACATACGTAGTATTTTTTCTTTTCGTGAATGTGCATGTGTTCTGTAAGATGACGCTGTGTTGGAAAGGCTTTCTGACAAAATTTACATTTTAAGTTAAGTGGTTTGTGCTTTAGCATATGAGCCTTTACTGTAGCAAATTTCTTAAAAACCTTTTTGCATGTAGGGCAAGTGTAATGTCTAGTAGTGGAGCCTGTTGGGTCAGTGTCAGACTTTTCCGTGAGATCATGTTCTTCTGTGTGTATTCTTAAGCATTCAGCGGTTTCTAATTGTTTTTGACATTTACTGCACAAATAACTTCCTGACACTTTGACTGCAGGTAACTTTATAGTGTCGTCGTCATTTTTTGAAGGCTCACTGTTTACTTTTAGAGAGAAATCGGTTAAGTTGATCTTATCTTCTTTCAAGTACTTTTCATCAACGGCATATTCAGGAGGCTCTGATTTGATCATGACGTTCCAAGAATCTTCTTTCGTCTTTGGTGATAACTGAAAGAAAAATTGTATATCCGTTTTTAATTTCTTCAATTAAAGCTGGAATAAAATTTTTAATACATTATTTCCTAAAAGTACGTTTCCCTCTTTTTCAATATTATCGGGGCTGCGATGATCAAAAAGTAAGCGGGTAGTCCCTGAGTTATTCAGTGATTAGCTTCTTTTATAGAGATCATATACAATATAAAAACAGTCTTTTTCTCTCAAAAAAAGAAAGAAGTCAAATACCAATTCAAATTTGTATTTTTACAACAGGCGCAAAAATACAATTGTTTAGATATTTTTATTGTATATTCAAATAAAAATAATTATTTTTGAAAACAAAAACTTACTCAAAAAGTGAATATAAAAAATAGATAAATTTTCAACCAAAGTGATGAATCTTTGATGAAAAAACTCAGTCCTCAATCAAAAGTTTAATAGTTGATGTTTCCACCAAAAAATGTTTTCGTTTTGAATCTATCAAAAGATTAATTTTTAACAAAATACATGCATTTTCAAACATGTTTTTTATTGTTGAAGAAGTTGTTAACCTCACAGTTAACTTTTCAGGCAAGAAATTTAATTTCCACCAAATAGATGGATTTTCAACTGCAGAAGGTATATGTTAAAACAAACATGAAATAGTTAAATTTTTTTTATTTAAAAACTTAATTTGCATAACATCAAAAAATAAATTTTAACAAAATAGCCAAAATTTTCATCAAGGAAATTAATTTTTAACTAAAATAATGAATCTTCAACGACTAAAAATGCACTTTTCATCCAATCATTGAATTTTTAAAAAAGTCGACAATAAATAGAATAGTTGCATTTTCAGCTTGAAAAATTCACCCCGATCAAAGTTCATAAATTTAGAAATAGTTAAAAAGAAATAAATATTTTTAGAAGAATTCATAAAATAAAAAACTAAAATTATGTCCTAACTTTGTCAAGAGAATTAAAAAATCTTTAAAAGAATTTAAAAGATAATAAATGGATTCTACGACATCGAGAAAATTTTGCAAAATTCAAAAGACATTAAAGGAGTTTACAATAATTTAATATAAATTCTATAGATTTTAATAAAAATAAAAAATACCTGTTCAAAAATTCAGAAGATTTCGAATAAATTCAAAAACTTCTACATATTTTTATAGAATTAAAAAAAGTGTGCGAAACGTATCCAAAATTGCAGTATTTAATAGTTTCCCATTAAAAGATTTTAATAATCCTATAAAGACTTAATATCAGCATAATTAGATTAGTATTTTGATTTATTTCCATTGTTCTGCAAAAACAAAGTTTCTTCCCAATTTTTGAATGACTACTACCCACAAAACCATTGAACAGTAAAGGGTTTCTATCTTCTAAATTGTTGTTTAAAATCTAAACTTGAGTGATTTGATAGAAAAAATTGAGAAGATTGCATAACCATGTAGTATATTACATTTTATGACTATTTATAGTTATATAGAAGAAAATTTCCGATTACTTTTCAGTTCTTTTCCGGTCTCTCATAGTTTTTACCACGATTTGAATTTAAAATTTACTATATAATTGAGGGGCCGGATCGTATAAGGACGTATGGAATTTTCTCTTGCGAAATCATAGTCCCCTGGAGGCTTCAAAACAAATTTTGGATTTAAAATTTTTAAAGGACATACCTGGACGTGAAATTTTTTTTCATCTTTTTTATCTAGAAAAAACGTTGTAACTTTTTTAGTTTGCGAAATAAAATCAAAAAACTGACTTTTTTGAAAAACTTGATTTTAATCTGTTTTTCACCTTAACTCGTGCTCAGTGCTTCAGTTTTTGAAAATTTTTAATGAAAATTTCAGGGAATGTGCTTTAAGATGTTCTTCGATTGACAAAATGATAGGAATTCAAAAGTGTTTTTTTCAAAAATTATTATTAATTTGTTTCTCTACCTCGGCGCGAATCGATCACTTGTAACTTCCGGCGTTTCGTTTAGCGAGGGAATTTTGAGCAGGCAAATACTTCTCGCTACAAAAATTCAAGGAAAGGTATAATGAAGTTTTTTGGAAAGTTTCAGATCAAAATATATAATAGTTTAGGAGTAGTTATGATTTTAGTGAACGTCAGCGCTGGAGTTTTCGAGCTTACTATGCACTCCACTGTGCCATGTTCTCTCGCTAGAGAGTTTTTGCTCATAATATGATCTTATGAAATTTTTTAGTGAATAACAGTTAAACAAAAATAAGTTA
>JAAAKG020111845.1:0-15428 GCA_010014905.2 Druon quercuslanigerum
TTCAGCGACCCCAAAAACATAAGGGTACACTGGTCTCGCTTCTGGGACAGACCACTTTTTTTTTGTGGTGCTGTGTTCATAGCAAAAAATCTTTGCTAAATAACTGACTGATAATTCTGTGAAAAAAGCGTTATTTTATTTCAAAATTCATAAAATGATAAAAATTTGTGAAAACAATTGTCGTTTACAATAATAAATTGTTTACTGTCATCAAAATATTCCTAAAAGTTTTGAAGTTAGCTATTTAAAGTTAAGTGCATCAAAAAAATAAAACGGTTTCAACAAAATAATTAAGTTTTTAGTTTAATAGTTGAATTTAAAAAAAATACTTAATTTTCAACTGACAAAGATGTAGTTTCAACCAAAGGGTAGAAGTTTTAACACGAAAAGTTGAATTTTCAAAAAAAAGTTCATTTTCAGCGAAGAGAAATGAATTTTCAACCTAGAAGGATCACTTTCATACCATAAAAGATCAATTTTCAATTAAAAAAATCAAATTTTGAACAAAATAGTTTAATTTTGGACCAAAAAAGATGTTATTTACAAAATAATTAAATTTGTAATAAAATATTTGAACTTTTAATTAAATAATAAGTTTCATGCTGATTTTTTTGTCTACTGGTCTAAAATCAACATTATAAAAAATATTTGATAAATATTTTAAAATTATTTACCTGGTCGAAAACCTTACCAAAAATAAAAATTTGTTCAAATAGTTGATCTTTTCAACAAATAGCTATATTTTTTTAAAACACATACACCAATTTTCTACCAAACAGTTCAATTTTCCCAACTAAAAAAGATTATTTTTAAACAAAAGCTGGAACAGTTAAATTTTCAGTTAAAAAATCTAATTGTCAAAAAAAAAACGAAAACCAAATATCAACCAGTTGAATTCAATAAAGAAAAAAAATTTTGTTCAGAAAACCGTTGAATCCTCAACCAAATACATGAATTTTTTTAAGAAAGAAGATTAATTTTCAACCCAATTAGACAATTTTTCAATCGGTTTAATACAAAAAATACACGAATTTTTAACAAAATATTTGCATTCTCAACCATAATGATGAACTTTCAACAAACAAGATTAATTTTCTTCAGGAATAGAAGAATTTTCAATAATACCCATGCATTTTCTACAAAATAGTTGAATTAAAAAAATGTTAATTATTAAAAAATAGTTTAATTTTATACGAAAGTAGCTCAATTCCCAACCAAAAAGTCGAATTTTCAATAAAAAAATTTAATTTTCAAACAAAGAGTTTAATTTTTTACTAAATGGAATTTTTAGTGAAAAAATTCTTTCTCAATGAAACAAAAAATCGAATTTTTAGCGAAATAGTTAAACTTTTAACCAAAGAGATAAATTCTAATCCAAATTGATGAATATTTGTCAAAACTGTTTTGTTGAAAAATTCTCTTTTTAGCGTAAAAATTCAAAATTTTGATTGCAATTTTTTTCTTTCATTACTGGGAAATCTTTCCGAATTAAAAAACTGCCTGCTTAAAAATGAAACTTTTTTGTTAAAAATTCTACTTTATGGTTCGAAAACTCAACGATTTAGAAAATGAAACTGACTGATCAAGTTAAAAAAATTCTTATTGTTCAATAGAAAATTATTCCTTTTGGTCAAAAATTAAACTCTTTGGTTGAAAATTAAACTACTGTGTTAAAAAAATCGTATTTTTTTGTAGAAAATGAATTTTGTTTGAAAAAATGCAACTTTTTGGTTTCATATCAATTTCTTTTAGTTGAAGATTGAAGTATTTTGTTGATAAATCGTCTCTTTTTGTTAAAATAAAATATTTTTTGATTTAAATTAAAACCTTTCTCAATTTAAATAACAAATATTAAATTTTTTTTTTGAAATTCATCTTTCTAGCACATAAATTCAACTTCTTTTCTAAAGGTTCAACTTTTTTCTTAAAAATTAATTTTTTTGGCTGATGATTTATAATTTTTAGTTGAAAATTTATATTTTTGTTAAAAATGACACCACCGTGTTGAAAAATAGGTTTTCTTCTTGGTCAAAAATTAATTTTTTTTAACTTGAAATTTGACGATATGGTTGAAAAATCAACTGTCATGTTAATTCAACTGTTTTGTAGAAAATTTCTTCTTTTTGGTTAAAAAATTAAACAATGTGGTAGAAAATGCAACTAATTGATAAAAAATTAATCCTTTTGTAGAAAATTTGTTTTTTGAAATTAAAAATTAACTTTTTTAATGAAAAACCGAGTGGAACTGTATTTAGCTTTTAATGTATGTAATTTGCAGAGATATGTTTGTTTTGATAGAAAACGAATTTTCTTGGTTGAAAATTTAACTCTTTAATTCCAAATTTACATACTTTATTGGAAATTCGACTTTTTGGTGGAAATTTCACATATTTTTTTAAAATTAACCTATTTTGTAGGAAGCTGATCTTTTTGGTTTAAAATTTCAACTATTCTATTCTTGTTAAAAAATTATCTCTTTCAGTTAAAAAATTCAACTATTTGGTTCAAAATTTGTCTAATTTGTTGCAAATTTGTCTTTTTTCTGAAAAAAATAATCTTATTGGTTGAAGTATCAATTATTTGGTGAATAATGTATGGTTTCGTTGAGAACTCGTCTTTTTTTTGTAGAAAATTAATCTTCTAGTTTGAAAATTCATCTTTCTGGTTGCGGTCCAATTCATCTATAGGTTTTATTTAAATCTTTAATTTTTTTGTTAAAATATAAAATATAACTTTTTTTTAAGAATTAATTTTTTTTACATTCATCTAGATAGTTGTTACAAACCTCTCCTTCTCTCCAAATTGTCTGACGTTATTTTTGGATGATTGTTAAATAAATCTACGACGACCATTTATTCGGAAAAAAGTACATAAAATAGAGCTTAAGAGTGGGGGGGGGTCAAAACTTACCTACCCAAAAAAGGTTGGTAAATGGTTCCAAATTTCATTAAAAAAAAAAAACTTTACCTACTTTATGCACTGCCCCTTAGTGATTAATCTGTTTCTTATTGTGCTTAATAATTGAGATCAAGTTATTATCAATCTATTGAACATATATAATGAACGATAATCGAGCATCCTCATTCCTATTCGTTGGTGGGCTGGAACGGAAACATAAATAAGTGTAGTGTACAATTTACGTTTAGAAATTTCACCCCTTCCAATTCTCTCTCTTCCTCGCTTCATCTTTCTTAATCTTACTCCTTATCTCTTTTTGCTGATCCCTCACTTTCCTCCTTCCACAATGTTGGCAGCCTGTATTCTTCTGATACACATCGGAACTTATGGTTAGACCATTTCTTTCTGTCGTGTAAATTTACGACTCTAATTAGAGGCATGATACTGAGCTTTGACAGGCTTGATTATAATGTTGGATATTAAGGAGGAATCAATTCACACCTTTTTTAACTCACAAAAACGATGTCGGTAAACATTTTTAAAACGCTTCTAGATGATGAAAGAGTTTTGTCGACAATTAATCTTTTTATTGACAAATTTACGTTTTTAGTTAAATTTCAACTTTTTGGTTGAGAAGTATTAAATTTTATTGGAAATTCGTCGTTTTTGGTAGAGAATTTTTGAATTATATTGAAAATTTGTCCTTTTTTATAGTAAATTGATCTTTTTTAGTTGAAAATTCACGTTTTTGCTTGAGAATTCTTGAATTTTGTTAAAAATTCTACTACTTTCTTAAAAATTAAAAAATAAATTTCTTTCTGTCTTAAAAATTCAACTTTTTGGTTGAGAATCCTTGAATTTTACTGAAAATTCGTCTTATCTGGTAGTAAATTATTCTTTTGTTTAATTTTGTTAAAAATAAGTTTTTTTATCTGTTTGTTAAAAATTTAACAACTGCGCTTTAAAGTTGAAATAATTTTCTTAAAAATAAAAAAATGTTGTATTCTTTCTCTCTCCCTTAAAAATTCCACTTTTTGGTTGTCAATTCTTGAATTTTATTGAAAATTATTCTTTTTCGGTAGTAAATTCATCTTTCTGTTAAAAAATGTATCTTTTGTAGATAAAAATTCATATTTTGGTTAAGAATTTTTGCATTTTTTTATAATTTGTTCTTTACAGTAGAAAATTAATCGTTTTGTTTCAGGATTTAACAACTAAATTTTAAAGTTGAACTACTTTTTAAAAAATGCATTTTTCCGTTGACGATTAAAAATGTTAGTGAAAAATTCATCTCTTTAGTTGGAAATTGAACTGCTTTGTTGAAATTTCCTTTTTTTGTTGTTGAAAAATTAATTTGATAATTGAAAATTTACATGTTCCATTTTTGGTCGAAAATGGTTCTTATTTAAGTAAAAATGGAACTTTTGGTTAAGATTGAACTATTTTGTTAAAAATTTAACTTTTTGATTGACAATTCTTTAAATTTGTTAAAAATTAATTTTTTTGGTAGAATATTAATCTTTTTGGTTACAAATTTAGCAACTGAGTTTTCAAGTTGAACTAATTTCTCAAAAATTAAAAAAAAATGCGTTTTCTTTCTTCCTTAAAAATTCAACTTTTTGTTTGTGTCTTCTTGAATTTTACTAAAAAATCGTCTTTCTTCGTAGTAAATTAATCGTTTTGTTTAATTTGATTAAAAGTTAGTTTTTTCGGTAGAGAATTAATATTTTCTTTCCAAATTTATCTCTTTCTTAACAAATGTAACAACTAAGTTTTAAAGTTGAACTACCTTCTTAAAAATAAAAGACATTTTTGTTTTCTTTTTTTCTTAAAAATTCATCTTTTTGGTTGATAATTCTTGAATTTTAATCAAAATTCGTCTATTTTGGTAATAAATTAATCTTTCTGTTGAAAAATTTATCTTTATTAGTTGAAAATTCATCTTTTTGGTTAAGAATTCTGAAACTTTTTTTATAGTTCGTTTTTTTTAGTGGAAATTTATCGCTGGATTTAAAAATTTAGCAACTCAATTTCAAATTTGAACTACTTTTTTAATAATGCATAATTTATCTCTTTGGTTAAAATTTCAACGTTTTTCTTGCAAATTTCTTTTTTTGAAAAATTACTTTGATAATTGAAAATTTACCTATACCATTTGCGGTGGAAAATGGTTAATTTTTTAAGTAAAAATGCAACTTTTTGTTAAGATTGAACTATTTTGTCAAAAACTCAACTTTTTTATTGAAAAGTCTTAAATTTTGCTAAAAGTTCGTTTTTTTCGTTATAAAATTAATACTTTTATTTAAAAATTCAACTTTTTGTTGAAATTGAACTATTTTCTTAAAACTTTGTTTTTTGTTGTTGAAAATTAATCTGATTTGGTAGAAAATTCAACTATTGATTTGCGCGTTCTTGTATTTTGTTGGAAGTTCGCATTTTATGGTATCAAATTAACTTTTTTATTAAAATTTCATATTTTTTATTTGATAATTCATCAGTATAAACGTAAAATCGGGGTTTACCTAAAGTCTACGTTACTTTAGTTCTTAACATTTCTCTACCACACTATAATTTTCTAAATTTTTTTACATTTTCAAAGAGACAAAAAAAGTTAGATATGGGCAGCAAATTATTTTGCAGAATTCGAAGAAAAAGAAGCCTTTTAATAATTATGAAAGATTTGATATAAAATTTTTTTTTCAAGACTTATGGCAAAAATTTTTATTGCTCAGGTTTTATCTTAAGAGATTAATTTTAAGTTTTGAAAATTTAAAAATAATTGAAACGCGTAAAGATTTTTTAGGAATTTTGTAAAATTTCACGAAAATAATTTTTTGTTTGAAAAAATAATTTTAAGAGATTATTTGAAAAGATGTCGAAATATTTCAAGATATTAAAAAAAATGTCGAGGAAGATTCGGAAATATTTTAATGATTTTTTATTTTGATAAATGATCTTTAAAGGGAAATTAAAACAAGTTTTTAAACATAAAAAACGATTTCACAAAATTTCGAAAAAGAGTTTAGAAGATTTTAGAGCGCAATGTTTCAGTTTGGTATGATTAACAAATAAAAAAGAGAACCAAGTAAATTGAAGAAATATTTAGAAGAATTTAAGATATTAAAAAATAATTTTAAACTTTAAAATTTGTAGCTATTTAGATTCTTAAATCTTTCAAAAATAAATTTTAGAAGCTTTACAAGCTTTAGATATATAGATAGATAGTTTATTTTGTTAAAAAGTCATCTTTTTAGCATAAAATTTAACACTTGGGCAGAATGTTGAACGACTTTCCCCTAAAATTGATTTTTTTATTTGTCAATGATTTAACATTTTATTTTTGTTAGATAATTCATCTTTTTAGCTGCTTTAATTGAAAATTAAGCTATTCCATTTTTGGTTTAAAATACACCTTTAGTTAAAAATACTACTGTTTGTTTAAAAATTCACGTATTTTGTTAGAAATTTGTCTTTTTTATAGAAAATTATTCCTCTTTGTTAAGAATCTAACTATTTTTGCATAAATTTCTTTTGTATTTCTTGTTTAAAATTAATTTTTTCAACTGAAGATTTAACTTCAATTTTTAGTTGAAAACTTATCTTTTCTAGCTAAATATTGAACTACTTGGCTGATTATTTGTATGTATTTTGTTTAAAGTTCACTTTCTTTGGTAGAAAATTACACTTGTTAGTTGCCAATTTATGTTTTCTATTGAAAATTCTTCTTTCTTCGTAGACAATAAATTTGCTTTTTAGTTTAAAATGCAACAGTTTGATTAAATATTAATCTACTTTAGTTGAAGATTGAATTTTTTTTTTTGCCATATCAACCGAAACAAATTTTCTAATGTCTTTATTCTGCGGGATGAAATTAAATTATTTAGAATGTCATTTTATTTAGTTTTCACTATGCAGATACGTAAATCTTAATTTTTTATGCAGGCCCAGATTCTAAGAAATGTCAGTTCAATCGGAATATAATTGAACCTCTCCGGATCAAAAGGGGATACGCGTGGATTCAGCCTGAGAATTATTGTCCAGAAAGTAAAATTTTAAAATCGTTTGAATTTTAATTTTAAGGAGTGGTACTTGTAGAGAATTTTAAGGCAAATTTTTGTTTCCTTTAGCAAATATTTGTAAGTTTCACAGTTTTGGAAGTAATTGATAAAAACTAGATTTTTCGCAAACAAAACTAACTCAGTCAATTTCCAGAATTTTTTCAATATAATTAATACTTAATTACATTTTTGAGTCTTTTAAAACTAGCTGACAAAGAAAAACGTAAATATTTTAATAAACAAAAAAGTTGATAATTTTTTGTGAAGCTTTGCAAAAATCATGAATTTCAACCTTCAAGCGCTTCGTTTATCGAGCAAATTTCAAGCAACAAAAAACTTTCTGTTACAAAGTAGTTTATTAAGGTTCAAAGAAGTTTTCTGGAAATTTTCAGATCAATCGCTTTAATGGTTAAAAAATTATGAATGTCTTAAATTACAAACAGAAATCTTGACGCTGCTGCCGTATGCAAGTGCCTTCTCGGTTACGAACGTGTTGCAGCGGACGTGAAGGTCAAGTCGGATACCAAAACAAAAATAATATTCGTTTGTAGTTTTCTTCTAAAATATACTATAAATGAGGCAAAGAAGCAGTGAATGGAATTATTTCTTAGAGTACCTGCAAAAGTATTATTTTTGAGACAGGTTTATTTTAGTTAATAGCCTACAAATTTAAGAAAGAATTTTAAAATGAATGGAGGTAGAAAATGAGATAGGCATAAAGAGTTATGGCTTAAGAATAGAAAAAAATGTTCCAGAAATCAGGTACGATTATTAACTGTTAATAGAAATTTTAATAATCTTTTATTATAAATTTAATATAGTAGCCTAAAGTTATTATTTTAATATTTTGATGAAGAAGTTGAAAGCATCATTTTTTATTATTTTAGGGAAAAGAATACATAACAAAGTCTAAAACTAAGAAAGCCGGTGTTAAAGATATTATAATCCCAGAGAGATTTTTCAAACCTATTAAATTCTGCTGTGGAGAAAAACGCTACCAAAAATTTTTAAATCTTCAACAAGAAAAAGTACATAAAAACTTTTGGGATCTCGTTCGTAGCTAAGGAGGCACGTGCATAGGGCAGCGTCAAGACTTCCGCTTGTAATTTAAAAAATTCACAATTTTTCAACCATTAATGCGATTGATCTAAACCTTTACAGAAAACTTCTTCGAACCTTAATCAACAACTTTGCCACTTGAAGTTTTCAGTCGCTTGAAATTCGCTCAATAAACGAACCGCTTGAAGGTTGAAATTCATGATTTCTTTAAAGTCTTGAAGAAAAATTACCAACTCTCTTGTTTACAAATATATCCACGTTTTTCTTTCTCGAATAGTTCAAGAAGACTTTACACGTAATTAACTTCAACGCAGAATCTAAAAATTTCCAAAATTGGCTAATTTAGGACGAGTTTAAGTGAAAAAAGATTGAAGTTTTTTGCTTTTAAAACATCTATTTTTTACCAATTTATTCAAAAACTATAAAACTTACAAATTTTTGCAAAATAAAAAAAAGATGCGCCTTAAAATTCTCTACGAGAATCAGTTCTTTAAATTGAAATTCGTAAGATTTTTAAAATTGACTCTCAGGACAATAATTCGCATACGGATCCAAATTCTGAAATAAAATAAAAATTATACTTCAATTTAAGTCTATCCGCATATGATCTTTTTACTTTAAAAATTTTATATTGGAACTCATTCTATATTTAAACATATAAAGATTTAGATTTATCTATCTTTTTAATATCTGAGAACCAAACATTTAAAGTTAAAATAGGAAGAAATAATTTTTTTAAGGACATCATCCAGAAAAAAAAGTTTCTTTTATCTGAATGATGTAAAAAAAGGAATTTATTTTTTTGATTGGGTTCACATTAAAGGTTCCAAAGAAGATACAAGTTTGAAGAATTCTCTTTAATGGCTAATAAAAAATTGTTTTATTTTAGCAAGGAATCTGATTCGAAGACCTTGGCAAAAGGTTCCTTTCTCCGGCTTTGTTTAGAATCCTATCGACAAAGTTCTGTCTGACTTAATTATGCGAAACTAACTTTGAAATCGATATTCAGGTAAGGATTTGAATTTGCGAGCGACTGTCACCTACTGAAGTACGCAAGGTGTTCCAAGTGGGCACTTAGTTGCACAATGTACATTAGGCAAGGAGACATTAACGGTAGACGAAGCTAAGAGGTTCATAAAACTGCTGCTTGAAATGCTTCCATAAAGAGCTCTTTGGTTTCATTATAAAAGAGATACTTTACGGATTATAAACTGTACTTCTGGGGAGTTTTAGATCATTATAAAACGAGACTCTGGATGTAAAGTAAGGTCCTTAATGAGTTTTCCATTATTTCTTTACAACTCGTGGATTAAGTTGAGAAAATATAATGATTATGATTACCCCAATTTTCTTCTTCATTGCGGAAACAATCTTTATAGACTCGTTTTTAAAAATAGGCAAATTAAGAATAAAAATGAAATATGGAAAGCTCTTACTGAGATTTAAAAGAAAAGAATTATATATATAATTATATATTTATTATATTTAATTTCTTCGCATAAAGGCTTAAATTTTTCAGTTCACTGAGCGCGTACTTGTATCCCTTGATTTTTTTCTAATACTAAGTTTGAAAGTTTATGAGTAACTTCGTTACGTCAATTGAAGGCTCGGAAAGCAGAACTGAACGAGCGCTAGAGCAGTAGGTAGGAGTGGGGATGACGCGCAGAAAACACGACGAAAGAAAGTTTTCTACGCGTTATCCCCACTCCTGCCTACTACTCTCGTGCTCGTTCGGTTTCCCTTTCCAAGCCTGCAATTTAACGTCCGATAACATTCTGTTTCAACTGAAAGTTTTTGCGATCGAAATAAAAATTCTTTGGTTTAAATTGGATTATAAATGATTATTGTATTAGATCACAGGGAGTAAGGACATATATGTACGGGAGCAGCTGAATTTGTGTAAGGGCGTGTTTCACCAGAAATTGTTGAATAAGCTGCGGTGAATATATAGGCGCGTTTTAGAAGTAAAAAACAGAGTCGCCGCTTTGCAGCATATCTCGAATGTTTTCAATTTGAACGTATTTCTAGTTTTATGGTTCTTAATTAATGAACACTTTGCTTCCTTATTATGATTAATTAGAAAATGTGTTTGCTTCCTCATAGAGGAAGTGAAAATAACAAAATACAAACAGGTGAATCAAAACGTCACGATTCAAGGACTCTTTTCTATTTTGGTATAAACTTTGAATTATGTTAATGGAAAAAATTTGAATATAAAAAACTGACCTAAAAAATTATACATGTCCATAATTTCCTTAGTCTTCAATAAAATGTATTCACATTATAGGTCAATCGATTCGTCTCGAATTAACCAACCTTTTATATTCTGGTATCTACTTTAAATTACATAAATGAGAAAATTTTTACTATAAAAATCAATTTTTAAAATACGAGAAATTACCATAACGCTATCATAAAATGTATCAATATCATAGGTCAATCGATTTACCTCAAGGCAAATAATCTTTTATGTTATTTTATCAAATTTAAATTGTGTCTATTAAAAAAGTTTTACTATAAAAGAAAATTTTTTCTGAAATTATATAAAGTGCTGAAAAATGTAATAAATATTAATATTTAATCAAATGAATTGAAAGTTTTTTCGAAAATTTTAGCATTGTAAAGCTTCCTCTACAAGGAATCAAAAATTATAAAAAATTTCAAAAAATAAATGAAAGCTGTCATTTTTACTGTTTACAATTAAAGAATTTGCCATTCTATAAAATTAAAGAAATTTCAATTTTAAATGTTTAATGTCAAAATTTTCCAAAAATCATTCAACATTGTATAACCTTTTATCCACAATAAATTTTGAAGCATCATTCATTTTAAAATTCAAAATTAATACCTAAAAATTTAGAAACGTTAAATTTATGAAATTTGCAATTGCAAACCTTTACAATTTAACTGTTCAACAGAAAAGGTTTAAAATTACAAAAACTTGAAATGAAATTCTTGAAAATTAAATAATTTCTAATCCTTTATATTCAACACTCATTAATTTGCAAATTGTATCTCTTTAAAATTGTGTAACTTGATATCTGATTCTGTAAAATTTAAGAAGTTTTATTTTTGTGATTTTTAAAATTTAAACTATACGATTAAAAATAGAGTAATTTTAAAGATTTACTATTTCAAGTTTGAATATCTAAAATTTTATTAAAATTTTATTTTTTTTTTGTATTGAAAATTCATATCTTTTTCTATAAATTTCATTTTTTTCTCGTAAAAATACTCTCTTGATGAATCTGATAATCTGTATCGGATGAAAATGCACCTTTTCATTAAAATTAAACTGTTTTTTAGAAGATTCGTATTTTCGGCTATAAAACTGAAAAGTTTGGTAAAAAATATTTTTTAAGGGGAAAGTTTAACTACTTTGTAAAAAATTAATTGTTTTCAAGGTTTAGGATTTCAGTCAAAAATTAATTTCGTTGGTAGATCATTGAACTATTTCGTTGAAAACTGTTTTTTTTTCTGTGAACATGTTTTTTCAACTGAAATTCTAAATATTTAAGTTTTGTTTGACAATTTATGTATTTTGTAGAAAACTCGTCTTTCTTGAATAAATTTAACTGCCTTTTTACTTAAAACTCAAATCTTTTTTGGTTGAAATATCAATTTTGAGACTTTTATCTGAAAATTTAACTCCTGCTTTTATAGTTAAATTACTTTATTAAAAAAAATTTTGTTTGTTAAATATTTTACTTCTTTGGTTAAAACTGAAATACTTTATTTAAAATACTTTTTTTCTTTGGTTGAAAATGAACTTTTTTACTGAAAACTTAACTATCTGGTTGAAAATTAGAAAACGTTATTTAAATATTAGATTGAAAATTCTATTGTTTCGTAGAAAAGTAGTTTTTTAAATTAAAAATTGACATTTTCAGAAATTAAATTCAACATTACCATTTTTAGTTGTCAATTTATCTACATGACTGAAAATTTTGGCTTGAAAATTAAACATTATAAATGTACTGTTTTTTCTTTATTGACTGAAAATTCAACTGAAAAAAAGAAATGTAATCTTCGCTCGTTCAAAAAGCAATTGTTTGTTTGAAAATAAATTATTTTGGTTAAGGATTCCACAATTCATTTAAAAATTAATCCTTTTTGGTTAAATTCATCTGTTTTTTATTAAAAATAAAAAAAATCTTGGTTAAACTATCAACTATTACATTTTTTATTAAAAAATGAAATATGAATTACTGTATTAATTCATAGGAAACAGTGAGATTTTACCAAGCCCCCCGTCCGAAATCAACTTACCTTATTTTTCATGGTCCCTAAATAAATTTACGAAAATAATTTAGACAGCTAAAATTATTTATGACAGAGGGAGGGGAGAAATCATACTGACCCTAAGAAAGAGGGGGGCTACGTGATTCGAAACTTATGAAGAAAACTTTACGTCCTTTATGAACGGCTCAAAGCTCATGTTAAAATTCCAAAGAACTCTTTTTAGTGTTTCGTAGCCCGGGCAGAAACCCATATTGTTTTGATCAGGTGTCCGCCCGTCGTAATTTTTTCCGGGGAGGGAGAGTGGATGAAAATGAGAGTAAGAGAAGAAAAGTAAGTGAGGAGAAATGATGGGAAGAGTAATGAGGGTGAAATGCGCTGAGCAGTAAGAGAAGTTAGGGAAAATGACAGGTGGGGAAGCAGGAGAGTAAGGTGGAGTTAGGAGATGGGAAAAGAAGTAGGGGAAATTATTAGAAATGATTGTTCGTAGAAGATATGAAGTGTTGGCTGGGGAAGGCAATTACGGAATAAGGATTCTTAGCTGGTGGATTCAGGAGAGGGGAAGAAGGGAAGCAAAGGAGCGAAGAGCGAATTAAGGGAAAATAAGGGGAGGCGAATTTAGAGAAATGAGAAGAAATAAGAGAAAATAAAAGGGGCAGTAAGAGAAAATTAGAGTAGAGGAAGTGGGAGAAGTGAGTTCAAGTGAGAGTGCTGGTAGTAGGGAAATTGATTCTAAGTGAGAGGAAGTAGAAGAGGAGAGAGTAGAGAGTAGAGAGAAGAGGAGGAGAAGGTGAGAGTAGTAGAAGAGATGAAGTGAAAATTGGGGAAGGGAAGGAGAGAAAGGGGAGTATGAAGATTGATGTGTGGGGTGGGATAGTTGGAGGGGGAGGGGGATGTTCAAACGACTCAATTAGCGCATTAACATGCTACATAAATCTTCTTGGTATACGCGTGGCACCTACCTCCACTAATTTTTTTATTTTATCAAGGACAAAAGTGTGAAGAAGCTAAGGGAAGTTATTAAAAATGCTAGCTAGTACTCTTAATTCTTATGGCTCTTTATGCTTATACTTTAGGCTGGTCAAGGGAATTAGAGGAAACGGAGTGTCAGCTGGTGAATTGAGTAGAGGAGAAGTTGGTAAGGAGTGGAGCGAAGAATTAAGTGAGGGAAAATAAGAGAAGGGGAAGTATTGGTGAGGAGGAATGAGGGAAGGTGAAATAGGGGAATTAAGGAGTTGTACTATAATGTAGGAAAATGAGGAGAGGAGAAGAGAAGGAAATTTAGGATAGTGGAATAGATTATAAATGAGTTGTGAGTAGGAAAGGGGCAGTGAGACTTAGGGAAGTGAAGTAGAAGAAGAGGGGGGGGGGAGTGAACGTCTTAATTAACATCTTCATAGATTACGAAACAGTTTTTTTTGTAGACGCGCGTCGCCCATGACTAATTTTTTATTTTATGAAAAATCTGATTTTAAGAATAAAAGGAATTCTTGTTTTGCAGGTCCTTTGAAAAGAGAGTGTTTGCTTTCATGAATTATTCAATGGCGAAATGGGAATCAACTTTCGCGCGTGACCCACGATTGTAAACGTTAAATGGACAAGGAATGTTGAATGATGGTGGAAAAAAGCAGGGTAAAGAAAAACAGCCGAAAAATAGACGATGAATGCCTGCCGGACAATGGGGACTCATTCGTCTCGAACGATCGATCGCACCTCCGACATTTGCCCCTTTTTTCTGCCCGATTCACCCGTAATTGACGAATTATTCTCGGCTTCTACGAGCCAGCAAAACTTGTGGAGTCAAAAGTAACGCGCTATATATAGTTCCGTTCGAGAAAAGTGCAGGCGTGCCGCCACAGAATTTACTCGAGTGCTTTTTTTTCAAGCAACTTTATTGCAGATTATAATGCTAAGGCATCCATCATTTTTCAAGACAGTTTAATGTCGGAAAGGGAGAGTATTGCAGACAAATAAACTATTTTTAGAAAATTCTACACATTTTAGGATACACGAAGGGAATACTGAAAAATTAGAAAAAAAAATTCCAGACCCTGTAAAATTCCCGAAAAATAAAATTCGCAAATTGTAAAACTTACGAATTATACAATTCCCGAATTGTAAAATTTTCAGATAATAAAATACCTAAACAGTTTATAATATTACCAAATTCTATAATTCTCAAATAATTAAGTACACGACAAAAAATTGTCGAATTATAGAATATCTGAACACAAAAATTCTCGAATTTAAACAATTAACCATTTTTTATTAATAAAATTATCATATTATTGCTACAAAATTGTATAAAAATAATTGTTTTATTTATAAAAATAATCGCCTTAATTGTTTATATTCGAGAATTTTATAATACGGGAATTTTTTAGTTAGGATATTTTATAATTCTACAATTCTTTGTCAAGAATTTTATTTTATGAGAATTTTCCAATTCGGGAATATTATACATTGTTAGAAATTTTATTATCTAGCAATTTTTCAATTCAGGATTTTTTTTATTTAGGGATTTTATAATTCGGAATTTTTTAGTTAAAGTATTGTAAATTTGACCATCTTTTGTTGGAAATCTTATTATTCGCAAATTTTCCTATTCGGTAATATTATAAACTGAACGGAATATTATTATTCAGAATTTTTCCAATTCAGGATTTTTATTATTCGGGAATTTTATAATAATTCAAGAATTTTATTATTCAGATATTTTCCAATTAAGGAAATTTATTCTTCGAAAATTTTCCAATTAGGTAACATTTAAACATTATAAATTTGTAAAAGAAATTAAAATACACTATACGCTGCATGAAAATTGATTTTGCTACAGGTTATAATTAACTCGACCTAATTAAATTCTGATAAAAATAAATGATAAAAATAAATTCAAAATTTCATGACTTTTCCCTGATTTTTCTTCGAAACAATTTTAATTTTCTCTGACAATTAATAGTCAAAAACTAGAATTTTTAATCTTGTAACATTTGGCTGGGTATCAATACTACACATATCGATACTACACATTGTGCAACTCTACACATTGCGTGTCGAGTTTAAATGATGGTGGTCAAATCTACACATTAAACTCTAAACATTAAAGTCTACACATTAAACTCTACACATTAACTCTACACATTAAAGTCTACACATTAAACTCTACACATTAAA
>JAAAKG020111856.1:0-15427 GCA_010014905.2 Druon quercuslanigerum
TCTCGATCTTACGTAACGTCGTCGAAGAGGGAGTTGCTGGAGTCTGCGCTATAGAGTTTCTCCTGTGGGATGCTGCTCCTCAAAAAGATCACACTGGAGATACTCCTTTTGCCTATTTTTAGGCGCTTCTTCTAACGCGATGATTACAATATATATATATAAGAATAGTTATATAATACCCATTATATATACCCATAAGAATATTTAGATCTAGTTTTTTTAGGAAAAATACTTATATTATTTACTTCAATGTATATTTAACCCAAATTTCTCCTAGGGGTACATCATAGCTACAGAAAACAAAATCTAGCGCGGAACGCCTTACTTGTCTTGCGTATAGCGCACAACAATACCTCAAGGCCTGAAATTGTTATGCGTATTTAATGTTTCACTCTTTCCCCTAGGCTGGGGAATTCTAAAGAAACCTAGAATAATTTTGATGTTAAATTTTAACTCAGCTACTCAAAATATGGAAAGGTACCAGCTCTTCCGTGTAGAAATAGAACCTCCATGATGCATCTAGTTTTTCTTACTTGTCCACTTTTTCCCTGGGCTAGGGGAATTCTAGGGTATTGTAGAAAAATTATGATTTTGGATTCGAACTTAGCAACTTGAAATACGTAGAAATCACACTGTTTTATTAGCTTTCTTTAGAATAAATATTACTTAAACGGAGATTAAAACTTCCAAAATTTAACACTATTTTTCCTAGGATAGGGGAAAATTGTAGAGTCAATGGGAAATTCTGCGTCCGGATTTATATTCGGATTTAGCGGCTTCAAATTCATTAAGGTAGCCTACATATTAAGTTCAGGCCACTTTTTTAGAGGGCTTGTTTAATAAATAGAATTTTTAATTCAACAAAGCGTCTTGAAAATATAACTAGGGGTTCAAAAGTCTTAAAAAAATGTGTAAACTACTTCCTGTTTAACTAAAATAAAAAATTTTCTGTGTTATTAAAACACAATAGTAAAATAATTTCCCTGAAGAATTAGAGAAGGAACAGTACTGTCGAAAATATTTTCAATTTTAAAAATCTCGTATTTTTTTAAAAAGGCTGCCAAATATCAGGATCAGCCAACAGAATAGAGGTCCAAAAATCTACCATTAAATTAATGACAGACTCATCTTTTTCAGTTAAGGAACTTGAAGGAAGAATAGAGGAAATATAAAAAAGTTCATTGCCGTGAACGACACCAAAATTTTTCTGAAAATCGTTTTCGAAGGCAATCAAATTCGCACTGCCACAGTAATTAAAAAAAAATAATGATATCCAGGATTTTTCAAAATTTCTGCCAACTTATCGACTACTGCGATTTGCGGATATAAAAATCCACTACCACCAATAAATTCGGTAAGCTGTTTCAGCATGTGTGTTGAACATGAAAAAAATTGTGTCACAAATAAAATTGACTTCAGTTTCCTTAATAATTCTATTAATTTAAAAAATATTAAATAGAATATTATTTAACCAGACATTCTTCAATTAAAAAGTGATTGAAAATACATAAGTACCTCATCTGAATCATTAGCAGTAATTGTATCATTAAAAAAGTAATATTTTTATATTTTTCTGATTTTAGGTATGCCTTCACGTATCGGATAAAAATTTGCAGTCGAATTAATACATTTTTTAATAACGTCATTGATGAGTACCAATGACGAGCTTGTATAAAATACTGTGTTAAGTAAAAAAGCTTTTTTAGAGAAACAAATTATTTTATAATTGTTTTAGAATAAGTCCCTAGATACAGACTTTTCTTTAGTACCCTTTAAGTATTTTCTGTTTCTAAGAACATCTGTTAAGGGTGCCTCCTTTACCGAAGGAACATTTTTTTAATTCGAGCGATCTAATGAAACAGTAATAATCACCACTGCGTTCGGGATATAATCAAGAACATTAGACATTATTAACGCTGAAATGCTAAAACACGGTGGCGAGTAAAATAAACTCAAAAATACTTATTCGTAGGGCTTATTGGCTTAAAGAAAATCACAGAAAAAAGTTTAAACAGTTTATTGCGATTACTAAACTTCAACTTTTTTCTATAATTTTCAAAAGATGCATTTTCAATACAGTTGATGTAAATCAAAAAAACATAAAATAATTAATTACTCCCCTCTTCTACGTAATAGATATTATATATGAATATTACATAACAATATTATATTTCAGATTTACATGAAAAAACATTAAACTAATTTTGTAAACGAACGCTGTCTGCGATTTCTATTTTGAAATTCTTTAAGACTGGACGATGGTCGCCTAAGGGAGCATCATTGATTTCTTCTTCAGTCATATCTTCAATCGCACCACTGTTCATGTTGAATTTCACCCGTTTTTCACCACAGTATGCAGCATCTTTATATTTTTTTATATATATTCCACGCAGATAATTTTTATTTAGTTCAACTATTGCAAACACTTCACCACTGGACGTTGATAATACCAGTTCTTCGTCATTTGGTATGGGCTCAAGGGCATTATATTTTTTTCTTTTTTGAAGTTGTTTATCCCTAGGAAAAGTATATTTTCGAATTTCGAATCGGCGATTCGCATTCGTGTTGGGAATTAGCCGAATAAATCTAACTTGTTCAAGATGATATCCAAACACACTTACATAAGACTTCCCCATACGAAGAGCCCTGTCATGAAGCGAAGAAGGTGTGGAAGGAGAAACAGGCGGAATAGGCTCGCCAATGCTGTCGTCTAAAAATTCTATTCTAAAATTCTTTACGATTGGACGATTGTCGCCTAGGGGAGAATCATTGATTTCTTTTTGAGTCATATCTTCAATCGCACCACTGTTCATGTTGAATTTCACCCGTTTTTGGCTATAATATTCAGTGTCTTTATGTTTTGTTATATATATTCCACGCAGAAATTTGTTATTTATTTCAAATATTGCAAACACGTCACCGTTGGACGTTGTTAATACCAGTTCTTCGTCGTTTGGTATGGGCTCATGGACATGATATTTTACTCTTATTCGAAGTGAATTATTTGGAGAAAAAGTGTATTTTCGAATTTCGAATCTGCGATTCGGATTCGTGTTGGGAATGAGCCGAATAAATTTAATTTGTTTAATTTCATATCCAAGTACACGTACAGAAGGCTGCCTAGTACGAAGAGCCCTGACATCAAGCGGAGGCTCTGCAGGAAGAAGAGAACTTTCAGGTTCACGAGCAGGGTGCCTGTTAGGAGTAAGATATCTTTCAGGTTCAGGAGACTGATGCCTATTAGCAGCAAAAGAAGGTGTGGAAGGAGAAACACGCGGAATAGGCTCGCCAATGCTGTCGTCTTCAAGTTCTACTTTAAAATTCTTTAGTATTGGGCGATGATCGCCTAAGGGAGCATCATTGATTTCTTCTTGAGTCATATCTTTAATCGCACCACTTTTCATGTGGTATTTCACCCGTTTGTCGCAATAATATTCAGTGTCTTTATATTTTGTTATATAAATTCCACGCAGAAATTTTTTATTTATATCAAATATTGCCAACACGTCACCATTGGACGTTGATAATACCAGTTCTTCGTTGTTTGGTATGGGCTCAAGGATATTATTTTTTGTTCTTATTTTAAGTTGTTTATCCTGAGGTAAAGTATATTTTTGAATTTCGAATCGCTGTTTAGGATTCTTATTGGGAATCAGTCGAATAAATCTGAGTCGTTCAAGATTATATCCCAGTACGCCAATAGAAGACTGCATAGTACTAGGGGAGTTGATGCCGGATCTGACTAGATGTCCGCCAGGTAAAGAAGAAAGTCCTGAGTCTGCAATAAAAAACAGAGGATTAAATTTTCCTTGTGTATTCTTTTGTGTTAGCTTCCAGAAAGTCATCCTGATTTGCTGGATACTCAGGCCGATAAGGGAGCCGTAACAGTCTTATTGGAGCAGCAAATCTTTCAAGAGAAATACTTAAAACTGTTACAAGATTGCCTAAAGATTGGATATACGCGAATTCCGTTTCGGATAATATATTCAAAAGCGATACCGCTCAGACCGATTACCTTGGATATTGATACAACATTTGTCAAAATAGCATCGTTTCTACAAAATGCAATTCAGCTGACCTAGGATGCAGAATCGATGCTGATGAACATTTCGATTAATAAATCAATACAATATATGAGGAATGATAGACAGAAATTAAAAAATATATAGATTTGATAGAGAAAGCTTTTGTAAAGCGACATCATTTGATTCAAACAAAAATTGGAGCATCCATGGGCTCTCCTATATCTTCCGATAGCGAATTTGGACCTGGAAAATGTAGAAGGCTAAATTCTAAAGGATCTACGTTATAAAGTATATTTATTCTTAAGGTTCATAGTCGATATTTTCACATGTGTACATTTTTTCTCCAGATGGTTAGGTCTTCCAAAACTTGATGGATCCGAGGATCATACAAAACCCTGGATATTTCGTAAGATTTTTTTTCTTTCCTTCTTGAATACATAAGAGCAAATACAGATACAGTATCGTATACGTCGAAAAACAATTCCAAGTTGAATTAACCAACACCCTTACAGAAAAAGTTTCTTGATTGGATATTCTATCAGTTATTGTAGGCAGCACTGACTGTTCTAGTCAAAGTTCCCCGAAGATTCAAGTTGGATAAACTAAAAATTTATTTTCATCTACAAATTATTGATAAGTTTCTTTTGCATCAAGTGAGCCTGTCTTAGACTTTGAGAACAACGCCACCTGACAAGTGAGTACATATCCCGAAGTATCAAAGAAAAGACAAAAGAATGTTAGAAAGAAATGTGAAGAGAAAGCTCTCAGTTTAAAAGAGATGCTCAGCGGCCCCCAAACGTTTTAAGTATTTAGTTAGGAAACAAATTTATTTTAACATGTGACAGCAAAATTTCTTCCTCATTTCCGTTAATTATTTAGTTTTCCCTTGCCTCCATATTAGGAAAACGATTTGCAAAATATTTTTTACACGCAGTAAATTTACAGGAAACGATTCATGTGCCCCTGGCTGTTTAAGTTTGAAGTCCCTCGATTTATGGTCACCATCAGTCCCAAAACATAATTAATAACTTGCTAATCAATTCTAAAGAATTTCCGTGCGAGACACCATCTTTATGTTGAAGAAAATTTTATAAGATTTAAAGCTGATATATATTATTAAAGCTTACATCTCAAAATATAGCGTAGGTACATCTTCTATGAGCTATACCAATTTTGTTATAAATTTAAAAAATAAACGGAGTAGGGACAAAATTTATAGTAACTTTAAAAAAACTTTAAGGTACTTTTTCAAATAAGTTTACCACATTGGAGGTATTCTTTCGTGTAACGTATTTGTAATGAGTTACTCAAAAAAAGTGACTTGCCTGTCAGAGAATTGTTTGCTGGTTGGCTTGCTGAGTTCGAAGAAGGTTGGTTATGTAGGCGAATAGGCAAGTTTGAGTGCCTAGGAAATTTATGTGAGTCACTTTGCGAACTTAGTTCTGTAGAACGAAAAGAAATGGATGAGTTTCACATATTGAATACTTAAATTTATTAGAAAGTTCTTTAGCACTTCTAGATCTGCACGGTGATTCATGGCTCGATTCGAAAATGTTTGTATAACCTAATTTAGGCATATTGATTTAGATTTTTTTAAGCTAATTTCAAAGAATTGTGTACAGGTGGAAGTAATGGTGTCAATAATATTAAATTTACTGGAATTGTTTTTACCATAATAAGGTAGAGTAAAAAAAAATAAAACAGACGCATGGTTTCACGACACCTTGATTCGCAATAATAAAAGGATTTCGTAAGCTTTAAATGTAACAAAAGTTACAGATGCGTTATATTATTATATTTACCAATAGAAATAAGGACGACCGCCAAAGTGAAAACGAAAGTATAAACTAACTTCATTTTTTTCAAAGAAGATGAAAAATGATTAATTCTTTATTGAATAATTTCGTTATGAGAGAAAACAATATATATATATATATTCGAATGCCTCATTAGAGTATAAATACACAAAGCAGACGTTATCTCACAGATCAAGGTTGCCATTCTGAGATAGCGATAAGAAATATCAACTATTACATTTTTTTCAGAATTAATTTTTTTATCTTGGAAATAAATTTTTGTACCGCCATTTTTTTAATTTTTAAGAAAAAAATATTATTTTAGTAGAAAAATTAATTAATAAATTGAAAATTACTTTTTTTATTTGAAAATTAAATGAATATAGTTCCAAAATGTTATCATTGTTTTTAGTCCATGGGATAGAATACGATCTGCAAAGAAGGAATTAAATATATGTATCCTCATGTATTACTGGTTGGTAAGATTAGTGGGGATGAGGGCTATTTGTACCTAAATGTCTATTTGCCAGTATTAACTTTTTCATCATCTATGGTGAGAACAATTTATGGAGCGCTACTTATTTAACAATGAATAAAGCCTGAAAAAAGCACTCTTCCGAAGAGTTTTCGAAAACAAAAAACAAAATATTTCGTGGCTTGAGACAAATTGATTGACCTACAGTATTAATACATTTTATTGAAAAGTAGGGAAGTTACGGTAATTTGTTATATGTTTAAAATAAATTCTTGTCTCCCTCCTGAAAATATAATTAGACATATTTCTTGACAGACCTAGCGTCCACTTTACAACCTCTCCTGTTTCCTGTTTACGTCCTCTCTTTCTTTCCATTCCCACACCTTCACTCCATAAAATAAGAAACTTACCACTAGCGACTTGAACAATTTTATTCTCCTTGCAAAAATATCTACAAGTTTTTTTCCTATCTCCCATACCTGCTTCATCACCACATTTGCATTTCTCACATTTCTCACTCTCTTTTTTATATGATCTCCCTGGCATTCCTTCAAAATAGGAAGCTTATGTACACAAACTCTTTCAACTCCTGCACGGCCTTTCCCTTCCACTTCCACTTACCTTCCTTTTCCCTTTCACCTCCTTTCCTGAACACCGTCACCTTGATGTTTTTCGCATTCAGCTCTAATCCATTCTTACATAGGTATCTTCTCAACCTGCGCAGCATCTCCTTTAAAGTCTCCTCGCTCTTGCTAGCAGCACTAGGTCATCTATATACGCAAGTGACGATATACTAGCCCCTTCTACCCTAACTCTAAGGGTTCCCCAAGCGGGAACCAGTGCCTCAATCCCCTATCCATCCAGAAACCCTATGAAATCTCCTGCACTCCTTTTACTCTATCTTTCGTTTCTTCGAATATCCCTTCGAATCCCTTACCCTCTCAATCAGGCCTCTCTCCACTCCCATCTCTTCCATAGCCTTCCGCAACCTCCCTCTACCCACCGAAGGGAACGCCTATCCGCCTGCACCTATAACCCTATAACCAATCCTCTATGTTTCCCTTCTTATTCCTATAGCCTTTTTTATGCAGTGTTATCGTCAACCCCTCCCTACACCCCCTTCGGACTCTCTCCCCACGTCAGGCCCCTTCCCGCCCTGCTGCCTTAACTCTTCTCAAATTCCTTATTTGTTTCTCTATGTCCTCGTCTTTCAATTCCTCTCCATTTACCTATTTACTTCTTGTAATCCACTCGTCTCTCTTTCGTAAATTTGAGCCCTGAAATGGTTCTTTAAAAAATTACCTGCATTCCTCACTCCCTATGAGCACTCATTTCTTTATTTTACCTTTTACATGTTTTGTTTTTAATTATGCAAATAAAATTGATCTAGCTGAATTTGTAAAAGTATATTTATTTAAATTTTGAATAGCTAATAATAGTTATTTTTAATGTTTCCCAATTAAAATAATTAATTGATTTCAAATGTTTTAATGGAAGCTTTTTCCATTTTGCATTTTCAAGTTGAACTCCACGTTGAACAATTTCATGCAGGACAGAGTCCGGACTCACATTCGGATCCTTTCAATTTTTGAGGGTCTAGGTCTAAACGCGGACCCTTTCTGTGATATTAAAATCTCCGAACTCTTAAAAACACAATTTAAAATTCATTAAAATTTTAAATAATTTAATATGAACAGTCTTAATTCAAAATAATAATCACCAAATAGATGATAATTTAGAAATAATGAAAATTTAATCAATGTATCAATTAAAATTTTTTCAGTCAGAATTTATTGTTGTTTTTAGAGAAAATTCTAAAATATTTTTGATTTAAATTGAGAATTTGACTTTAAATAAGAAACTTTTCCTGAAAATTAAGTGTATGAAACCTAAAGACTTTTAATTTATTACATCAAAATCCTTTACTATTATATAAAAAATTACTAAATAATGTAAACTTAACTGCTACCTATATTGTTAGCATATAATTAGTTAAAGAAAGATAAACAGTAAAATCATATTATACGGATCTCTGAGAAATACAAAAATCTTATTTCTTTGTGAAATAATACAAAAAAAAAAAAATAAAAAATTTTAAATTAATAAAATCGTGTCAAATGAAGACAAAAAAATTACAGATCAACACCCGATTTTTGGTTCTGGCGCTTCACACTTGATTACATATTTACCTCACGCTACAAGCTCGGTTTTTGTATTCCCCTATATTTGGAAAAAGAGCTTTGAAGCTGAAAGGTCAAAGCATCAACAACTGTAATTTAGTAATTGTGAATTCTCTTTTGCTAAAGCTCCTTCGTCTCTAAGGAACACATTCTCATCACGTATCAACTGTATATTACACTGGTTTCTGTTCCTTGTTTCGGAATTGCTTATTCAGATATTGTAAGATAATTTTCAAATTTTGCAATATCTGAATAAGCATTATCAGGTGGAGGTATATAAATAAATATAATCTACATTTGATATAATCGCGTGTTAAACATAATTTAGAGAAGTTCACATTTGGGAAAAAATCGAGTGCACATTTAGGAGCTTTAACAAAAGAGAATTAACAATCACCAAATTACACTTTGCGTTGCTTTCATCTTCAATTTTAAATGGTCTGTGCACAAATGTAGGGGAAATAAAAAAAATCTTATATGTATTATTTCAAGAGAATATTATTCAAATCTATTCTAAATATAATTTTTTTGCATTTGCAGATAAATTATCTTTAAACTTCATAACAGAAAGATTGTGCAATTTTTTCTTTGGGCGATTATTATTCATTCTATTAAATCGCAATAGAGAGATATTGAACTGTAGAATAAGAATTCTTTGATACGTTTATCCCGGACGTGCTAGAGCTAAATGTAAATAATGTCTGTATGCCTAAAGAGTCTCTCACTATAATCTTTGAATTAAATAATTGATAAGAATAAGCCAATGTTTTTTCTAAAAATATACAAAGTAAACATTTATTTTGAGTTTCAAACAAAATGCTTCTTGAATTTATATCATGCTGAAAATCCATGATTTTTCCTTTAAAATATAGTCAATCTTTAGGGTCGCATTTTGAGTTTTTGTTTTCAGATTTTTAAATGCTTCTTATATATTCCACAAAATACGTGTATGTTGCTTGAGTAAGAAAATAAAAAAAACACAAATCGAAATATGTTTTCAAAGTTTTAGCAGTTAAATTACCAAATGGAGAAACTAAAACAGAAGCTTTTTAGGATTTTTATTAAATAAAAAGCAATATGTACCTACCATCGCTATCCTTTCTTACTTCCACCCCCTAGTTTCTAGATACTTAGTCCCTAAATTCACCGCTGCAAATAATCATGTTAACCCTTTGGTGAAATCCGCTCGGTCTACTGATTATTAAGTTCCAGCAGTTCGTTATTCCCAAGTTTAAACATCTCTGGACTAAACTTTTTAAGTTACTGCCTATTTTAAAAACGGTAAAAATAATTCTAATTCTATTCACAATCTTTCGCGACCGAATTTTTCATTCTCTGCTTTTTCTCTATCTATTCTTTCTTTCTTCTTTCTAAGTGTTTCTTCTTGTTCTAACCGACTTGATTCTAATCTTTCTCTATTTTTTCTAATCTTTCAAGTTCTTTTGTCTTGGTTTCAATTTCTCCATCCATTCTACTCATTTCTAATTCACTGTTTTCTACATTCCTACTATTTTCCTCTTCTATTCTCCAATTACCTAACGTATTCCAAATTTGTATTTATTTATTCTCTTCCACTTTCTCTCTCGACCGATTGATTATCAGTATTTTCGTTCTCAAAATTACTTGAATTTTCTTGCGAATTGTTCTCTTTACATACAATTTGCGGCTTTTTATTATTTTTCCTACTTTCTTTCACATTCTTGACCGGATTACCCATTTTTGGAATAACTTACATTCTACCGGATCTTAAATGCATTCGATTTTTTCTGTTCTCTCTTCTACTTTTTACAGATTAGATCAGTGGTTTTTAAGGGCTGATTAAAAACGGTCACGTTCACTTTAGTGAACATCTCGGTTTTTACTACTGGTGGATGCGCGTGGCCTGAACTTATTTGTTACTGACGCTGCTTTCTTTTCCTAACTTTCGTTCTTTTTCTTTAAGATATGTCTAGAATTTTCCTACTAGTTTTGCTAAAGGTGGCATTTTAACGAACATATATATAACGGTCTACCCGCACTTTATTCGAGCCAAATACATATCTACCCGCATTTTTTCTAAAAATCAATAAACATTTTCAAACAAAAACATTTCCATGAAAATCTTTTAGAGGGCCATGACCAAAAACTACATATTTTACATCTAACCATTTTTATCATGGCACATATGCATTGTTCATTTTTCCTTTTTTAATTAATCAATAAAATGACTTCCGTTCTCAACTTTGAAAATTTGTGGGGATTGTGGGTTTATTTTAGGAGGGCGTCAAATTTGTGACGGGAGTCGCAAATTGAGGAAAGGATGAGGAATCGGAATTGTCGAGAATTAGGTGAAGTCAATGAGGAGAAAACGATTTAAACAAAAAAAAAGGTTTATTTAACAACTTACAATTACACTCATGGAGCCGACACCTTCTAAGCCCGAGCCGGGCAGCGTAGCCGAGATCAGGGAAACGGTTATTGGAAGAACCCGGGCGGCGAAGCCAAGGTTCCAGAGCAGTTTTTGGTTGTTCTTGGTGAAGATGAACAAAGCGATGCAGGCGTCGTTGGCGAAAGTGCAGCGGCAAGGCGATGATGGGGTGTCTTGGAAAATCTTAAAGGGATTTTAACCGTAACGTTAGCCGTATTGGGGCGCAGAGAGCACAAGACTGGCTACTTGGGGATGGGGTTAGTGGTAATAAGGACTGGTGGCTTCGTTCCACACTTTTTCTCCTAGGCCCACAGGGCCGTCTTGTAGCCGGGTGCCTGTAACGTCGTTACAATTCTTAAAATTCTTATTGAGACATCGTTTACGACGAGTAGGTATTCGCCTCACTCAACACGCTTCCAATGTCACTAATGATGCCATCTTTTAGGCATTCATGCTGGCTCAATTAGAATTTATAATAGAAATGATACACTGACTCTGCGACAAAAAGAATATTCTAACTAAAACTCATGACCTTCATCGAGGTCTTACTTACAAATTTCAATGGCGTGGGTCTACCAATTCGATGCACGACGTTAAAACGACAAGTTGATTTTTAAATCTACCGCCGATAGAAATGGAGGGGTCAATCCAGCAACTGTGACGTGATTAATGTCTTTCTCGTGAGTCGATCCGTTTGCCACGAGGGTAGAATAATTAATACATTAATAGCAGAGTGGCGTCTCCGTCCTTCGTCTCATGTGAGGGCCGGAACGTTACTCGTGTCAGAAGACGGGAACTATAGGGAGAAAGAGTAAGAGAAGTAGACAGAGGAAGCAGAACAGCTGCCAGCTTCGTTCCACGCAGCGTGGTGGCGTATAGTCGTGATTGAGTATTTCCACTTGTGACGTCATTTCAAAATGGCCGAACACCTTTGGCATAACAAAGCATTTTATACATTGCGTCGCGTGTATTAACTCAGATAAAGAATTATGTTTTTTGAAAAATTAAAAATATCTAGTTAATAGTTACGAGCTGAAAAGTCAGGATTTTTCGCCCCTGTTAGTGATGTACCCGTAGTGAGCAATATCGATCTTGTATTGTACAATAACTCATAGTTTTAATACTAGCAAACAATTGAGAGCTTATTGAAGCTTAAAGATGTGGTATGTGGGATTCATATGGATTTACCCCCACCCCCTCCCCTACACACACAATTACGTATAAATAGAACGATCCCACTATTCTAATTTCTTATGTGTAAAGAATTCAAGCCTCAGATAAGATAACATTGGATAAACAAAAATAATCTTATTTAAACGAGAAATTTCTGCTCAAAGATTCCTTGACTGATATTCTGTTCTATGCCGTAGTATATGTATATGTAATTAAGCAAACTATGTCATATAAAAATGTACCTCAATATACGCGCACAGGTTAAAAAAATATTTCGACTTATTTACTGTCTCATAAAAATGCCGCAATGTTTTTAACTAAGTACTGAAAAATGAATATAGCTTTAATTTAGGGTTTATAATCAAATTTAGAACAAGGAAACAAAGAATTTTCTTTTGCTCTTTGACAATTTTACTTTATTTTTATTTAAATGGTTTCAAAAGTGGACAATCTTTCAGTTTAGATGATGACATCAGAAGCGAATCACATCGTAGATAGTATGTCAGAAGCTAATGAGCAAGAGTGTTAAGAATAGTATTTTTGTCCTCTACAAGGTAAATTATTTTTTTATATTAAGGCAATAATGCTGCTAATAATTATAATTTAACATTCTAATTTGCATACCTAACTTTTAAATTATATTTTTAGCAAATTTAGAAACCGCGATCTACTTTGAGATGATGGCAAGGTGTTTGAGAAGATCGTATAATGAGAAACAAAAACGCTTATTCTTCTTTACTACTTATCGATAATGTAATTATTGGCTTTTGAAAGAACTATATGCGGATATCCAAAAAAAGATTTATGCAATTAAAAATTATGATAATAATTATTTTGTGATGCTTGCTGTTTATTGTAATTTGTTAGCTAATAATACTCGATCAAGTTTTGGAAAGCTGTGTTCTTGTGAATTATGTATTATAATGAAAGATCAAAGTAAATATAACTTTTCAAGAACCTCTGCTGCAATCATTTTAAAAAATCAAAGAAAAAAAATTTGCAAATAACAAATGTGGGAACAAATGTTTTGAAAAAATTAAAAAACACAGGAGATGTTTCAAATAAAAAAAGGTTGGTACTTTTTTCTGAAACTTTTATAACTGCACATCTGCTAGCGGTGTCGCCTGCGGAATGAATATTCTTAGCTGCATTACATGAAGAAAAATGCCCTTTACCCGATATTTATTTTTCGTATAAATTCAAAATAATATTTGCCTACAACCATTGTCCAAAATGAATATTTTTAAGAGCGCTAAGCGCTGAGGTATAATGAGAGTTCATACCACTCCACATAGTAAAATTTTCGTTGCGCTTTATGTTATATAACCTCTGCCGCATGGCCATTTCTTTAAAAGTGCGCAGCAGATTATTCTATCCAAGAAGTGATAACTTCTTTTTTAAATAATAGAACGCGCTCCTAACAATATTTTTGTATTGATATTTACTTTCGAAGTGTGTTTATAAACACAGTGAAAAGTGGGAAATTTTAAGATAATGCAAATCAAAACAAAAGTTTAAACTAAAAAGAGTTCGCGGCATCATTGGGAATTCCTGTGTCTAAATTAAGAACAATCGTGAATGACCATAAAGACTTCGAAGAAAATGCGGCTTTCGGTTCCAGTAAAAGAAGAAAAAGATATGACAGGAAAATATGACAACTTGGAGTTCATTTTGCTCGAAGGGTTTCATCAAGCTTTTGCAGTTAAAATTCCTGTGAATTTCCCAATATTACAGGAGACGGTTTTAGAGATAGCTTGAGAAATTCAATTTAGAGATATTAACGCATCCTCAGGGTGGCTTAATCGCTTTCTTAAACAACACGGTATCGTTTATCGACAAATCAGTAGTGAGGCGAAATCTTTTGATGAATTGATTGTGGTCACTTAGAACTCTCACACACTGAAAGGACGTTTGCAGGGTTATACACTGAGTTGTATATACAACGCAAATGAATTTGGACTTTTTAAAAAATCTTATGCTAGATAAATCCTTTACATTCAAAGATGAAGATTGTCACGGCGGAAAGTTGAGTAAAGAGTGACTGATTGTACTGTTGTGTGTAAATAGTGACGGTAGTGATAAGTTAAGTCCCCTAGTCATTGGCAATTCGAGCAAGCCTAGGTCTTTTAAAACTGTACGCTGCATTCCATGTGAATACTAATGAATACGGGCCTGGATGAAAATTAACAGGTTCCTAAAATGGCTTTGAACAGGGATGAAAAACTTGTGACGGAGAAACGCAAAATAATCCTATGTGTAGATAACTGCCTAGCCCGTCCAGAGGACGTGCCCTTAAAAAACATCAAACTTGAGTTCCTTCCTCCAAATGCGACGAGCAGGCTGCAGCTTCTGGATCAAGGCGTAATCCAAGTCGTTAAAGAAAAGTGTTGCAAGCGCATAGTGAAAATTTTTTTGGACTTTATGCCTGATCCAATTACAAAGCCTAAGGTTAATGTTTTGGATGCCACGCACTGGGTCACAGCATCTTGGGAGGACATCAAACCATAAACAATCAAAAAATTGTTTTAGGAAGGCTGGATTAGTAGCAGAGAACATACACAATTCTTTTCAGGAACCGTCTTGAATAATGTTCGACGATGTTGAGAGGCAGATTTTGATTAATCGCTTTGGTATCAACTTCGATGAATACGTACACTGTAAAAAAAATCATGGTAAAAATTCCATACATGTATGGGATTTTTTCCATACCTATGTATGGGAAATATACAATATATAACTCGTAACTTTACAATACGTAGATGGTATTTTTTCCATACCTGTGTATGGTAAATTTGCCACACATAACATATTGATTTTCTCATACATGCATGTCAGTTTTTCCATACCTATGTATGGGAAATATACAACACACAGCTCGTAATTTTACTATACTTACTTGGTATTTAACAATAGTTATGTATGGAAAATTTTCCATACAGAGACAATAATTTTTCTACATTAAATTTGTACTTTTTCTATACTTTTATATGGGAAATAAACCATATTCTGATACTACTTTTAGTATGCCGAATATGTATTTTTGCATACACTTACAAAGTTTATAAATAAAAAATACAGGATGGGAAAAATAATTTATTACAATAAATGAAACATAGTATTGATGAATGCACTTTATTCGTACCGAATTGTAAAATCATATAATTTCTTTTGGTATATAAAGAATTTTTGTATAGAAATATCGAATCTACGCCGTTAAAAATGACTCAGCACTTACTTAAATTTAAAATATGAATTTCCCATAAAAAAGGCAATTTTTCAACGAAATGATTGTATTTTGAACCAAAAATTCAATTTTCGAAAAAATATTTCACTTTATTTAACCTAAAATTAACCATTTTTAAGGACGAATA
>JAAAKG020111867.1:0-15427 GCA_010014905.2 Druon quercuslanigerum
AAATCTGACAAACATGTCTAAAACTCATGCAAAAAATTTTTTTTAATTTTGAAAAAGCTCTACCTTTTTGAATTTTTCTCTTGTCGAAAAATTTAACTTAGACAGTTTCTAAACATATTTGATATCTAGAAAAAATTTAATTTAAATTTCCTAATTTATTAGAAAAATTTTTTTTCTATTTTTCTGAACATTTTCAAAATTTTCAGAAGTATATAACTTTTGGAATTGAAATTGAAAAACTATAATTATCTAATTGCAAATAATTTTTGTGACCCGGCTGATATTAATTATCCATCGTCGGATAATTGTAGTTTTTAATTGTTTGCAACGTTTGTATCCAAGTTAAGATAAATGAAATCTTGAGAACGAAAACGATCCAGTATAAAAAAGACTAAAGTTCTGCTTATTTAAAAAAACAAAGGTAAATGAAAATAAAACAAAAAAAATTCATATAATTCCGAAAGAGAAGTTTTTACAAATAAGTTTCAATGTCTACTTTTAATTTCATGGCATAAATATAATATTTTTGGTTTGAATCACTGTAAATCCCCGAGATATTATTTATCTAAAGTTAGATAAAAACGCTACAAAAAATTTAAAACTACAATTATCCGACCACACATAGTTTTTATTACGATCCGGATAATTTTTACCTACCTCATGATAAAACTAGCGGTGGTCGCATAATTGTAGTTTTCAATTGTTTTTAGAGTTTTTATATAACTTAAGACAAATAATATGTCGGGGTTGCATTTTGTCAAAAAAATCACTGTTAAATTAAACGAACACTGCAAAATGAATTTGATTCCGAAAGGAAAGTTTTTTCAGATAAATTAAAATTTTTGTTTTAAATTTCATGGTAGAAAAATCATCTTTAACAGAAAATTCTCATGATACTATTTGTCTTAAGTTATATTAACAAACTATAAAAACAATTGAAAACTACAATTATCCGAAAGCAGATAGTTTTTATCATGAGGCGGATAAAAATTATGCGTCGTCGGAAAATTATAATTTTTAATTGTTTGAAGCTTTTTTTCCAACTTTAGATAAATTATATCTCGGGGATTTATTGTGATTCAAACAGGAAATAATATTGTTCCGCCATGAAAATAAAAGCAAATATATTTAAATTTACCTGTGAACAAAAATTTGGAAATATGCAGCAACTCCATTCATTTTTATCCTGGGTAGATTTCGTCCCGAGGTGTTATTTGTGAGAAGTTGTATAAAACCTATACAAAAAGTGAAAATCACAATTATCCGACCGCAGATAATTTTAACCATGGCGCGGATAAAAATTATCTCACCGCAAATAATTTTAACCACGAGGCGGATAAAAATTATCCGTCGTCGGATGATAGTATTTTTCAAATGTTTGCAACTTTGTTATCCAACTTCCGATAAATAAAATATCTGGGACTGAAACAACGCAGGAAAACAAAAATTGAGTTTTTGCACATTTTCCTATCATGGTAGAAAAATCATCTTTCTTTATTGAATCACAGTGAATCCCCGAGATATGATTCATCTAAAGTATGATAAAAACGCTGCAAAAATTAAAAACGACAATTATCCGACGACTGATACCTTTTATCCGATTCGTGATAAAAGTTCTTTGCGCTCGGATAATTGTAGTTTTCAATTTTTTAATTCGTGTTTGTCCAACTTAACACAAATATTATTTTGGGGATTTACTGTGAAGATGATTTTTCTACCTTGAAATTAAAAACAAATATTTAAGCTAATCTAAAAAAACTTTTCTTTCAGAGTTACAAAAATCTTTTAACATAAATAATGACTTTAACGACGCATAATATTAGTTTTCAATCGTTTACAACACTTCTATTCAACTTCAATTGAATAATATCTCGGGAGGGGAAACGACCTAGGAGAAAGAAGAATGCGGTGGTTGGATAATTTTTAAATAAATTTGTACAGGTAAATTAAAAGAAAACAACAAAATCAATTTATATGACGTTAGATAAAAACGCTACTAAAAATAATAAAAATAAAAATTATCCGACAACAGCAAATTTTTATCACAAATCGGATAAACATTATCCGACATTAACTAATTATATTTTTTAATTGTTTTCAATGCTTTTATCCATCTTTACACAAATAGTATCATCTAATGACATCATTATCATCTTTGACAATAAATCTCCGTGATATTAAAATCTCTGAAAAATTAAAACTATACAATTATCCGACCGCAGATAGTTTTATCATTAGGCGGATAAAAATTATCCGTTGTTGGATAATTGTAGTTTTCAATTCTTTGTAGCGTTTTAACCCAACCTCAGATACATAATACCTTGGTGGAGAAAACGAACCAGGAAAGTTTTTTCGAATCAGTTTAGGTATTTGTTTATAATATCATGGTAGAAAAATCAGCTTTTAAAGTAAATCCCCTACTTATTATATATCTGAAGTAGGGTAAAAATGCTTCAAATAATTAAAAACAACAATTATCCCACCACAGATAATTTTTATCACAAGTCGGATAAAAATTATTCTTCTTCGGATAATTGTAGTTTTTAATTGTTTGCAATGTTTTTATAAATCGTCTCATAAATAAAAATATATATATAAGAAGTTAACTAAAAACACTGCAAAGAGTTGAAAACTACAATCATAAAACGGTGGATAATTTTTTTCGGCTTATGATAAAACCATCACCGGTCGGATAATTGTAGTTTTACATGGTTTGCAGCCTTTTAATCCAACATAAAATAAATAATATCTCGGGGACGAAGACGAACCAGGATTAAAAAGAATGGTAAATTTCAATAAAAAATAAAGAGGTTGTTGCATATTTTTAACTTTATTTTACAATTATATTAAAAGAACACAACTAAAAAATAGTCATTCTGAAATAAAAGTTTTTTCAAATAATTTCAGGTATTGTTTTTTAATATCATGGTAGAAAAATGAGCTTTCAAAGCAAAACCCCGATGTATTATATGTCTGAAGTAGGGTAAAAACGCTGCAAACAATTAAAAACTACAATTATCCGACGATAGATAGTTTTTATCACGAGTCGGATAAAAATTATTTTTCTTCTGATAATTGAAGTTTTCAATTGTTTGCAGTCTTTTTATCCAACTTCAACTAAATATTATCTCGGGAATAAAAGCGACCCAGGATAAAGAAGAATGATGAATTTCAATAAAAAAGAACGGGCATGTGGCATATTTAAAAATTTATTTTATAATTATATTATAAAAACATAACAAAATAAATGTAATTCTGAAATAAAAAATTTTCCAAATAAGTTTAAATATTTGTTTTCAATTCCATGGTAGAAAAATCATCTTTGGCATTAAGTCTCCGAGATACTATATATCTGAAGTATGTTAAAAATGCTTCAGACAATTAGAAACTACAATTATCCGACCACAGATAATTTTGATCACGAGTCGGATAATAATTCTTCATCGGATAATTGTAGTTTTTAATTTAATTAAAACAGAACAAGGTTGTTGCATTATTTTCAAATTGATTTTACAATTATTTTAAATTATTTGCAAAGTTTTTATCAAACGTCTAATAAATAAATAAATATATATATATATATATATCAGAAATTGGGTAAAAACGTTGCAAAGAATTGAAAACTACAATCATAAGACGGCGGATAATTTTTTCCGCCTCATGATAAAACCATCTCCGGTCGGATAATTGTAGTTTCCCATTGTTTTCAGCCTTATTATCCGACTTCAGATAAGTAATATCTTAGAGACGAAAACGAATCCAGGATAAAAAGAATGCTAAATTTGAATAAAAAAGCGCGGAGTTGTTGCATTTTTTCAAATTGAGATTTTACAATTATGTTAAAAGAACACAACAAAATTAATGTAATTCCGAAATCAAAGTTTTTCTGGATAAAAGTTTTTTCATCTTTGACATTAAAAACGCTAAAAACGCTGCAAACAACTAAATACTATAATTATCCGACCACCAAACATTTTTATCACGAGTCGGATAAAAATGATTCTCCTTCGGATAATTGTAGTTTTCAATTGTTTGCATCCTTTTTATCCAACTTCAGGTTAATGAAATCTCGAAAATTAAAGCGAACCAGGATAAAAAAGAATTAGGTATTATATTTTCCAATTTTTTAAAAAGTTCAATTAAAATATAACAACAAAATGAACGTGATTACGAAAGATAAGTTTTTTCGAACAAGTTTAATTATTTGCTTTTAATGTTATGGTAGAAAACTCATATTACTTGTTTGAATTACAGTAAATCTAAGAAATATTATTCATCTAAAGTTGGATAAAAATGTTACGAAAAATTGAAAACTACAATTATCCGATCGCAGATAATTTTTACCACGAGGTGGATAAGAATTATCCGTCTTCGGATAATTGTAGTTTTTACTTGTCTGCAGCATTTTTATCCATCGTCTGATTAATAAAAAAATTTATATAAGAAGTTGGGTAAAAGCACTGCAAAGAGTTGAAAAATACAATCATTAGACGGCGGATAATTTATTTTGGATCATGATAAAACAGGTCGGATAATTGTAGTTTTCCATTTTTTGCAGCCTTTTTATCCAAATTCAGATAAATAGAATCTCGGGGACGAAAACGAACCAGGATAAAAAATTAAGGTAAATTTCAATAAAGAAGAATGGGATTGTTGCATATTTTCAAATTGATTTTACAAGTATATTAAAAAAACTCAACAAAATAAATGTAATTCTGAAATAAAAGTTTTTCCAAATAGATTTAAGTATTGGTTTTTAATTCCATGGTAGAAAAATCATCTTTTACATTAAATATCCGAGATATTATATATCTCAAGTAGGGTAAAAACGTTGCAAACAATTAGAAACTACAATTATCCGACCACATATCATTTTTATCACGAGTCGGATAAAAATTATTCTTCTTCGGATAATTGTAGTTTTCAATTGTTTGCCACGTTTTGATCACACGTTTGATAAGGAATACTTATAAATAAAATATGGATATATATATATATATATATATATGAAGTTGGGTAAAAACACTGCTAAGTGTTGAAAACTACAATCATAAGACGCCTCATGATAAAACCATCTCCGGTCGGATAATTGTAGTTTTTAAATTTTTTAAAAAGTTTTTATATAATTTAAGACAAATATTATTTAAGGTATTTACTATGAAATTGATTTTTCTACCATGAAATTAAAGACAAATATTAAAACTTATCTAAAAAAAACTGTTTTTTCGGAATTACATAAATTTCGTAGTGTTCTTTTAACGTGACTATGAAAAAAATGGTAAAATATGCAACAACCCTCTTTTTTATCCTGGGTCGCTTCCATCCCCGAGATTTCATTTGTCTGAAGTTGGATAAAAAGGCTGCAAGCAATTGAAAACTACAATTATCCGAAGAAGAATAATTTTTATCCGAATCGTGATAAAAATTATCTGTTGTCGAATAATTGTAGTTTTTAATTGTTTGTAGCGTTTTCACTCTACTTCAGATATATATTTCAGCGATTTACTTTAGAAGCTGATTTTTCTACCATGATATTAAAAACAAATACATAATCTTATTTAGAAAACTTTCATTTTGGAATAACAATAATTTTGTCGGTTTAAAATTATTCTTTTTCGGATAATTGTAGTTTTTAATTTTTGCAACGTTTTTATCATATGTCTGATAAATGAAAATATATATAAAAAGTTGGGTAATAACACTGCAAAGAGTTGAAAACTACAATCATAAGACGGCGGATAATTTTTGCTGCCTCATAATAAAACCATTCTTTTTTATTTTGACCACAGATAATTTTTATCACGAGACGGATAAAAATGATTCTTCTTCGGATAATTGTAGTTTTCAATTTTTTGCGACATTTTCCTCAAACCTCTGATGCATAAAAAATATATATAAGTATTTGGGTAAAAAACACTGCGAAGAATTGAAAACTACAATCATAAGACGGCGGATAATTTTTTCCGCTAATGATAAAACCATCTCCGGTCGGATAATTGTAGTTTTTCAGTGTTTGGAGCCTTTTAATCGAAATTCAGATAAATAATATCTCGGGGACAAAAACAAACCAAAATAAAAAAGAATGGTGACAGTCAATAAAAACGAATAGACTTGTTCCATATTGTCAAACCACCACAGACAATTTTCATCACGAGTCGGATAAAAATGATTCTTCTTCGGATAATTGTAGTTTTCAATTCTTTGCAACGTTTTTATCAAACATCTGATAAATAATTGTGATAAATAAAACATATATATAATTTTTTCCGCCTCATGATAAAACCATCTTTGGTCGGATAATTGTAGTTTTAAAAATTTTTTAAGAGTTTTTATATCATTTGAGACAAATAATATCTCGGGGACGAAAACGAAACAAGATAAAAAAGAATGGTGAATTTCAATAAAAATACGGGATTGTTACATATTTTCATATTGATTTTACAATTATATTAAAAGGACACAACAAAAAAAAAGTAACTCCAAAATAAAAGTTTCTCCAAACAAGTTTAAATATTTGGTTTTAATTACATGGTAGAAAAATCCTCTTTTTCATTAAATCTACGTGATATTAAAATCTCTAAAAAATTAAAACTACATACCCGAGCGCAGATATTATTAATATTTATTATATTTTCCAATTTTTCTACACAATTATATTAAAGAACAACAAAATTATTGTAATTCTGAAATGAAAATTTTTCCAAATAAGTTTATGTATTAATTTTGAACATCGTGTTAGAAAAATCAGCTTATAAAAAAAATCCCCTAGATATTATTTATCTGACGTATGCTAGAAATGCTGCAAACAACTAAAAACTACAATTATCCGACCACAGATAATTTTTATCACGAGTCGGATAAAAATTATTCTTCTTCGGATAATTGTAGATTTCAATTGTTTGCAGCCTTTTATCCAACTTCAAATAAATGAAATCTCAGGAATGAAAGCGACCCAGGACAAAAAAGAATTCGGTTTCATATTTTCCAATTTTTTCAAAAGTTAAATTAAAATATAACAACAAAATGCTTTTAGGTTTATAGTGGAAAAATCATATTTTTTGTTTAAATCACAGTAAATCCTTGAAATATTATTTATCTGAAGATGAATAAGAATTTTATGAAAAATTGAAAACTACAATTATCCGATCGCAGATAGTTTTATCATTAGGCGCGTAAAAATTATTGGTTGTTGGATAATTGTAGTACTCAATTCTTTGTAGACTTTTCACCCACCTTCAGATACTTTTAACAACTTCAGATTTTTGATTTTTTTCAAATTTTTTTGCCACAACTATATTAAAAGAACACAACAAAATTATCGTAATTCCGAAATGAAAGTTTTTTTAAACAATTTTAGGTATTTGTTTTTACCTCCATGGTAGAAAAATCATCTTTGACATTAAATCTCCGAGACATTATATATCTGAAATAGGGTAAAAACGCTGCAAACAATTAGAAACTACAATTATCCGACCACTGATAATTTTTTTGACGAGTCGGATAAAAAATATTCTTCGGATAATTGTAGTTTTTTAAATGTTTGCAACGTTTTTATCGAACGTCTGATAAATCAAAAAATAGATATAAGAAATTGGGTAAAAAAACACTGCAAAGAGTTGAAAACTACAATCATAAGACAGCGGATAATTTTTTTCGCCTCATGATAAAACCATCTTATTATTATTATTAATATTATTATCAGATAATTGTAGTTTTCCATTGTTTGCAGCCTTTTTATCCAACTTCAGATAAATAATATGTCTGGGACGAAAACAAAACAGGATAAAAAAGAATGCTGAATTTCAATAAAAAAGGAGGGGGTTGTTGCATATTTTCAAATTGATTTTACAATTATCATAAAAGAACACAACAAAATTAATGTAATTTCGGAATGAAAATTTTTCTAAATTAAAGTTTTTTATCATTGACATTAAATTTCCGAGATATTATATATCTGATCCGACCCTAGATAACTTTTATCATGAGTCGGATAAAAATTATTCTTCTTCGGATAATTGTAGTTTTCAATTGTTTGCAGCCTTTTTATCCAACTTCAGGTAAATAAAATTTCGGGAATGGAAGCGACCCAGGATAAAAAAGAATAAGGTTTAATATTTTAATTTTTTCAAAAGTAAAATTATAGTATAACAACAAAATGGACGTGATTCCGAAAGGTAGGTTTCTTTGAATAAGTTTGAATATTTGCTTTTAATTTTATGGTAGAAAAATCATCTTTGACAATTATCCGACCACAGATAATTTGTATCATGAGTCGAGTAAAAATTCTTCTTCTTCGGATAATTGTAGTTTTCCACTGTTTGCAAACTTTTTATCCAACTTTAGATAAATAATATCTCGGGGCCGAAAAACGAACCAGGAAGAAAAAGAATGTCGAATTTCAATGAAAAAAGAACGGGAATGTTTTATATTTCCAAATTGATGTTACAATTATATTAGAAGAACACAACAAAATAAATGTAATTTCAAAATAAAAGTTTTTTCAAATAAGTTTAAATTAAAATTATTGAATTTAAATTTTAGTTTTCAATTCTTTGTAGTATTTTTATCTAACTTCAGATAGATAATATCTTGGCGGCGTAAACGACCCAGGATAAAAAAGAATGGGATTGTGGAATATGTTTAAATTTTTCTTCGTAATTATATTAAAAAACACAACAAAATTAATGTTATTCCGAATAAAAGTTTTTCTAAATAACTTTAGGTTTTTGTTTCTAATATCGCTGTAGAAGAATCAGCTGTCAAAGTAAATCCCCGAGATATTATGTATCTAAAGTAGGGTAAAAACACTGAAAACCTTTAAAAACTACAATTATCCGACGCCCAGATAATTTTTATCACGATTCGGATAAAAATTATTTTTCTTCGGATAATTGTAGTTTTTAATTGTTTGAAAAGTTTTTATCAAACCTCTGATAATTAATTATGATCAATAAAAAAAAAATATATATATATATAAAGTTGGGTAAAAACACTGCAAAGAGTTAAAAACTACAATTATCCGAAGAAGAATCATTTTTATCCTTCTCGTGATAAAAATGATCTGTCGCCGGATAATTGTAGTTTTCCATTGATTGCAGCCTTTTTATCCAACTTCAGATAAATAATATCTCGGGGACAAAAACAAACCAAAATAAAAAAGAATAGTGACAGTCAATAAAAACGAATAGGCTTGTTCCATATTTTCAAACCACCACAGATAATTTCTATCACGAGACGGATAAAAATTCTTCTTCTTCGGATAATTGTTGTTTTCAATTCTTAGCAAAGTTTTTATCAAACGTCTGATAAATAATTCTGATAAATAACAAAACATGTATGAAGTTGGGTAAAAACACTGCAAAGAGTTGAAAACTACAATCATACGACGACGGATAATTTTTTCCGCCTCATGATAAAACCATCTCCGGTCGGATAATTGTAGTTTTAGCATTTTTTTTAGAGTTTTTATGTGATTTAAGGTAAATAATATTTCAGGTTTTTACTGTGAAGTTGATTTATCTACCACGAAAATAAAAATAAACATTAAAACTCATAAAAAAACTGTTCCTTTCGGAATTACATAAATTTCGTAGTGTTCTTTTAACTTTAGATAAAGAATATCTTAGGGATTAACTGTGATGCAAACAAGAAATATTATTTTTCTACCATAAAATTAAAAACAAATATTTAAAAGTATTCTAAAAAACTTTTTTTTCGTAATCAGGTTCATTTTGTTGTTATTCCTAATTTAACTTTTGAAAAAATAGGAAAATATGAAACAACCCCATTCTTTTTTATCTTGGGTCGCGTCCATCCCCAAGATTTCATTTATGTAAATTTGGATAAAAAGGCTGCAAGCAATTGAAAACTACAATTATCCGAAAAAAAATAATTTTTATCCGAATCGTGATAAAAATTATCTGCATTCGGATAATTGTAGTTTTTTATTTTTCATGAAATTCTTATCCAACTTCAGATAAAGAATATCTTAGGGATTAACTGTGACGCAAACAAGAAATATAATTTTTTCTACCATAAAATTAAAAACAAATATTTAAACTTATTCTAAAAAACTTTTCTTCCGTAATCAGGTTCATTTTGTTGTTATTCCTAATTTAACTTTTGAAAAAATAGGAAAATATGAAACAACCCCATTCTTTTTTATCCTGGGTCGCTTCCATCCCCGAGATTTTATTTATGTAAATTTGGATAAAAAGGCTGCAAGCAATTGAAAACTACTATTATCCGAAGAAGAAGAATTTTTATCCAAATCGTGATAAAAATTATCTGTGGTTGGATAATTGTAGTTTTTAATTTTTTGCAGCGTTTTTATCCTACTTCAGATATGTAATATCTCGGAGATTTAATGTCAAATATGATTTTTCTACCATTGAATTAAAGCAAATATTTATACTTATGTGGAAAAAGTTTTATTTCGGAATTACATTCATTTTGTTGTGTTCTTTTCATATAACTGTAAAATCAGTTTCAAAATATGAAACAAGCCCATTCTTTTTTATTGACTTTCACCATTCTTTTTTATTTTGACCACAGATAATTTTTAGCACGAGACGGAAAAAATGATTCTTCTTCGGATAATTGTAGTTTTCAATTGTTTTCGACGTTTTCATCAAACCTCTGATGCATAAAAAATATATATAAGCAGTTGGATAAAAGCACTGCAAAGACTTGAAAACTACAATTATCCGAAGAAGAATCATTTTTATCCGTCTCGTGATAAAAATTATCTGTGGTCGGATAATTGTGGTTTTCCATTGATTGCAGCCTTTTTATCCAACTTCAGATAAATAATGTCTTGGGGACAAAAACAAACCAAAATAAAAAAGAATGGTGACAGTCAATAAAAACGAAGAGGCTTGATCCATATTTTCAAACCACCACAGATAATTTTCATCACGAGTCGGATAAAAATTCTTCTTCTTCGGATAATTGTTGTTTTCAATTCTTAGCAAAGTTTTTATCAAACGTCTGATAAATAATTCTGATAAATAACAAAATATATATGAAGTTGGGTAAAAACACTGCAAAGAGTTGAAAACTACAATCATAAGACGTCGGATAATTTTTTCCGCCTCATGATAAAACCATCTCCGGTCGGATAATTGTAGTTTAAAAATTTTTTTTAGAATTTTTATATAATTCAAGACAAATATTATTTCAGGGATTTACTGCGAAGTTGATTTTTCTACCATGAAATTAAAAACAAATATTCAAACTCATCTAAAAAAACTGTTTCTTTCGAAATTACATAAATTCCTTTGTGTTCTTTTAACGTGACTGTGAAAAAAATGGTAAAATATGCAACAACCCTCTTTTTATTCCTGGGTCGTTTTCGTCGAGTGCACATATCGATCGTCTGTGCTGCGTACTTATTGTGCTAGGGTGCTGGTCTGTACGGTGACATACTGGTGGTGGCTGACATAGGTGGCCCCCCATAGATTTCTGGCAGAGGGAAGTTCACTGGTACCGGATTCAAGGGGGGCCGTTTTCCTAATTCTCGAAAATTCGTGAAATTACCCTGACCAATCGCTGAGCACTTAATCGATGATTAACGACTATGACTTACGTCACTGACAATCTCGAGTTGCAGGAGCGACAGTTCGTTTTTCAATCCATCGAAAATTTCACTAACCTTCCTGATTTCCAACAATGAGGAAATAAAATTTTCAAAAATGAGGGGCTAAACAATACGATCCCAGGATGGGCAAAGGTCATTCTTCAAGAATTTATTATATTTTCAGGCTTGTTCCAAGGCATCAAATTTCCGCAAGATTAAGGCGGATTTCAATGGACTAACCGAATTTTCAGGAAAAATATGGATTTAGAGAAATCGGTATAGTATGTTTTGCTGAAATCAACGGAAATTTGAGAAAATTCCTTGGGGGAAATGAGGAGTGAATAACTTTGAATTTTAAACGTTTATTTTAAAGCGTTTTTTTCGGTTGAAAGTTTAATCGAGTGAGAAATTGGAGAATCCATCTATTTTTAATTAGAATTCACGAAAATAGGGGAATAAATTTTTTTAATAAAACTATTTTAGGTATCATATTGAATTTAATAAGAAACTAATTTTTTTAAATAAATGATAAATCTTTAAACAAAAAGAAAATTAATGGTTAACAGTATTTTGAATTTCAATCGAGTATAGTTAAATTTAAAAAATAAATAAATTTCCAACGAACAATGTAATTTTTTTGCCTAAAAATATTTTTATTTCATACCAAAAAAAAATACACGAATATCTAACTAAATATTTAAATTTTTTACTTGTAAATATAAATTTTAAAATAAAAATTGAATTTTTACGTTTCCAGATAAAATAATTCATTGAAATGGAACTAATACAAATTTAAAAAAAAATTATCCCAGTATATGAATTAATTTTTAATATTAATAATAAATATGCAGCTGATAAAATTAATTTTTAAAAAAAAGTTTCACTTTCATCCAACTATAGCTTAATTTTAAGCGAAAAGTATAAATTCTTAACCAAGAATGTAATAGTTTATATTGCAAACACTAAATAATTTTTTTTAAATAAAAAAATCAATTAAATTGAACGAAAAAAAAGAATTCCTAACCAAATAAGAGATGCATGATATAGTTGATTTTTCAACAAAGAAGATTAATTTTTTACACAATAAAGTGACATTTTTTCGAGTTAAAAAATTATTTAATTTTAATTTATTTATTATAAAAATATTTTTCATTCTAGAATAATTTATCTGTTTTTAACTCAATTTTGAAATATTTTTTGTTTGAAATATATCAACTATTAAATTTTTCGTTAAGAATTAATTTTCTGGTTGAAAATCGATTTTATATCAAAAACAGTTGAATCCAAAAAAAAATATTTTTAACCAAGTTAAAGATGAAATTTTACCAACAAACAAATAATTTTTGAAGACCCGTCTTATATTTCCAAAAAAACTTCAAAAATTATTTTATTTTAATTCAATTATTAAATTAAAAGTTGGAAATTCTTTTTTTTTAGACGAATTCAACTGTTTTTAGTTTAATTCAAAAATATTTTTTGGTTGAAATATGAACTATATTTTTTCAATTAAAAAAAAATTGTTTTCAACTAAATATGAGATTAATTAAAAAAAAAAGAATTTTTAAAAAGCGTAGTTGTTTTTTCAACTAACAAGATTAATTTTCTTAAAATTTGTTTCTTTTTTGGTAAAAAGTTAAGAAACATGTGACAGTTGATATTTAAAAAAATATTTTGAAATTTAACTAAAAAAGCTAAATTCACGTGAGAAATAAAACTTCTAAATTATTAAATAATTAATAATTTAGAAAATTTCTTCCTCACGTAAATTGAACTTTTTTTAGTTAAATTTTAAAATATTTTTTTTAATATCAACTGTCACATTTTTAGAATAAATTATTTCTTTTTTGGTTAAAAGTTAAGTTTAAATAATTCACGTGAAAAAGAAAACTTCTAAATTATTAAATGATTAATAATTCAGAAATTGTCTTTTTTATTTAAACTTATTTGTTAACCAAAAAGAAATTATTTGATCGAAAAATGTGACAGTTGATATTAAAAAAAAAAATTTTAATTTAACTAAAAAAAGTTCAATTTACGTGAAAAAGAATACTTCTAAATTATTAAATGATTAATAATTCAGAAATTTGCTTTTTTACCTAAATTTAACTTTTTTAGTTAAATTTTTTAATATTTTTTTTAATATCAACTGTCATATTTTTCTTAACTTTTTACAAAAAAAGAAATAATTTAAACAAAAAATGTGACAGTTGATATTAAAAAAATATATTAAAAAATTTAACTAAAAAAGTTAAATTTACGTAAAAAAGAAAATTTCTCAATTACTAATTTTTAAATAATTCAGAAATTTTCTTTCGCACGTATATTCTACATTTTTTAGTTAAATTTTAAAATGTATATTTTTTTTATATCCACTGTCACATTTTTGAATTAAATTTTTTTTTTGGTTAAAAGTTAAGTTTAAATAATTCACGTAAAAAAGAAAACTTCTAAATTATTAAATAATTAAACTTTCCCGTTTTTGATTTAAAATTCATTTTTTTTCAGTTGAAAATCCAATTTAGTTACAAATTCATATATTTTTTGAAAATATTTGATCTTTTTGGATATAAAATTAAACTTATTTGGTTAAAAAAATTGACTCCTTTTTGTTAATAAATTCAATTGTTTTTTATTTAAACTAAATTTTTAACCAAAAAAGAAATAATTTAAACGAAAAGTGTGACAGTTGATATTAAAAAAAAGATTTGAAAATTTAATTTAAAAAGTTTCATTTACGTGAAACAGAAAACTTCTAAATTATTAATTATATAATAATTAAAAAGTTTTCTTTTTCACGTAAATTATTTTTTAACTAAAAAAGAAATAATTTAAACGAAAAATGTTACATTTGATATTCAAAAAAAATATTTTAAAATTTAATTTTTTAGAAAAATTTTTTAATATTTTTTTTTAATATCAACTTTCACATTTTTCTTAACTTTTTTTAAAAAAATAAATAATTTAAACAAAAAATTTGACATTTCATATTAAAAAAAATATGGTAAAAAATTTAACAAAAAAGCTAAATTCACGTGAAAAAGAAAACTTGTAACTTATTAAATAATTACCCTTTCCCGTTTTTTATTTGAAATTCATCTTTTTTTTTAGTTAAAAATCCAATTTAGTTACAAAATCATATATTTTTTGAAAATATTTGATCTTTTTGGATATAAAATTAAACTTATTTGGTTAAAAAAATTGACTCTTTTTTGTTAATAAATTCAATTGTTTTTTATTTAAACTAAATCGTTAACCAAAAAAGAAATAATTTAAACAAAAAATGTGAAAGTTGATGATAAAAAAAAATATTTAAAAACTTAACAAAAAAAGTTAAATTTACGTAAAAAAGAAAATTTCTAAATTATTAAATATATAAAAATTAAAAAGTTTTCTTTTTCACGTGAATTATTTATACTTATTTTTTAACAAAAAAAAATTATTTAGTCGAAAAATGTGACAGCTGATATTAAAAAACAAATTTTTAATTTAACTAAAAAAAGTTAAATTTACGTAAAAAAGAAAATTTCTATTTAATAATTTTTTTCTTTTTCACGTAAATTTAACTTTTTAAGTTAAATTTTTAAATATTTTTTTTTAATATCAACTGTCACATTTTTCTTAACTTTTCACAAAAAAAGAAATAATTTAAACAAAAAATTTGACAGTTGATATAAAAAAAATATTAAAACATTTAACTAAAAAAGTTAAATTTACGTAAAAAAGAACATTTCTGAATTATTAAATATTTAATAATTTAGAAGTTCTCTTTTTCACGTAAATTTAACTTTTGTCAGTTAAATTTTTAAATACCTTTTTTAATATCAACTGTCACATTTTTCTTTTAAATTA
>JAAAKG020111878.1:0-67897 GCA_010014905.2 Druon quercuslanigerum
CGGTCTATTCCGCCTGTGATATCATATAATATTTGTTGACGTTTCAGCGTTCCATTCTGGAGACACACCCCATTACAAGTACATAGTGCATAGAGTGATTGGGTAATTAATAATATCCCCCAAATTTGATCCAATGATGATATGATCCCTTGCCAAGCAAGTCACCTTTGGATTAAATCTTTTTCACCTCAAATTCAGTTATCGGAAATTTTTGAACAATTGAAGACCTTGACTAGGATTTTTTTCGATAGGAGACAAGAGCCCATTTTATTTATGAAATACCAGGGGTGTTAGTTGAAGTTTGCCGGTTTTTTCAATGAAGAAAACACTAAATCCTCAAGGGAATCTCAAAAAAATTTTATTAAAACTATTGACCATTGGATTCTACACATTTTGCCCATTTTTTAGGCAAATCATGGATACCATTCGTAAAAAACTTTTTCTTTTTCGAGGCAAACCATTCGACAAGCTATTTTCTGACTTTTTCAAAATTGGCAAAGCGCTGCTCTGCCAGTGAGTATCCCATTGATGCGAAAAGGTGATAGTCGGACGGGGCGAGGTCTGGAGAGTACGGCGGGTACGATAATAGTTCCCAATTCAATTGCTTTTAATGTATTCTTCACCACTTTAGCGGTATTAGACGGTGCGTTGTCTGACGATTCGATGCAGAAAAGATTTACTTTTAAACCGTTCAAGCAGCATTTAACAAATGGTTTTTCGATTTTCCATTTGTCTATAAGAACCCGACTTTAGAACCTGCGGTATGGTTTTTTAGTAGGGTGGTCAGTACGTTGTAAGGTTCTGTGTAGCAGCAACTCCATTGTGCGCACAAATAGGTGGCAAGAGACGGTTTGAATCTAATTTGTGAAATTCAACTTGAGACAGAGTATTCCACTTACCTTCCATTGCGCTAAATACTACAAATTTAATGTCTAGGGTAAATAGAGTGCATGGCGGGTTAATGTAATCCCTAGACTTTGATCCAATGATAAGATGACCCCTTGCTAAAAAAGGTGCCCTTGGATTAAACCTATTTTGCCAACAATGAAATAATAGGGAATTTTCTTACTATTGAAGGCCTTGAATAGGATATTCTTCAAGAAGACAAGAAGCCATAGTATCCAAGAATTAATAGCGCTGAAGTTATCTGTATTGAGCATATTAATTCTTTAAAAGAAAATTGAATTATGTAGGTGAACTTACATTCATACAGTAGACGTAGGGCAGAAATCCAAAGTGGGTTTTTTCATTTTCATCTCCAAATTTGAAAATTTCGTCAAAAAACAACAAAATATTTTTGGATTAGAAGAAGTAACTTCCGATGCAAACTAAACTCTAAACCTCATTATGCATTTGGGTGCCAGAGATGCTCGTAGCGGCGGCAGAAAATTAAATGGATTTGTACAATACCGCGTTAATAAAGGTTTTAGTTGAATCTTGAAAAAACAAATCTTGTATATGGACAAATTTACAGGTCTCATATAAAAAAATTCATCACAATTAATGGGCCCCCAGATTTTTTTTAATACAAGAAGGAAAAGGGATTGATATAAATAATCTAAGGCGCCAGCGACTAGAGGAATTCCAGCAGAAAAATTTTACAAGTAAATATATATATATATATATCGAGGTTTACAGTCAATTCTAATACCGGATGGTTTGCTGCGTTAAGGTTATTCAGGGCGGGGTTTTCTTCTGCCATAAATCAATCTGAGAACACACTATAAGATTCAAAGGACAATTATGGCTTACTGCAAACACTACAGAAAACGTTTTAGAGAGAAATTTGCAAAAAAATAAGAAAATCCTACATTTCAAATTGGGAGAGAACACCCACGAGAGAAAGCAAACATAATAAAGACTATTAAGTTCGTCGCTAAATCTATACATTCTCAAACGTACAAACCGATGTTTCGTATCCAAAGTCCATGAGATTCTGTAAAAATATAAAGAAAACAAATGAAACAGAAGAACCTAAATCTCACCATTTTAATAGCGCCTAGCTGAACTCAACATATTCATTTGAAATATAAGCAATTTTGCCGACAACGTAGTAACTTTTAAGGTGATATTAATCGCTCATAACACAGAGCACTTATAGAGAAAACAGGAAATCGTAAAGCAAGACCAATTAAGATAATGAAAAGAAGGAATTAGGCGATTATCAGCTTTTCGACACTTCGGGCGTGACTAATATGGTAAGGTTTATTCTCGGTACCTAAACCCACGCCAGTTTAGTCCAGTGCCGATGTGCAAGGAGTTTTTGACACCGCCGAGCTACCAACGGTGCTCGTTGAGGAGAGGTCTTTAAGTCAATACGATGGAAAAGGACAGAGCAATACTATGTTCCTTCTCTCCTTCCATAAGTAACTTGCGGTCATGTGTTTATTGGCCAAAAAAGGACCGAGTTGCCTGTGGGACATTCTCTCTCTCTTTTTCTTGTTGTGGGTGACTGGTTGTAGGGTAGGACCATGGTTTAACGTTTTGTAATTCCTTTTGTAAGTTACCTTTATCTGTTATGGAGGCAGCTCTGTATACAAGGGAGTTGACGACCGAATGTTTTTGAGATGGGTAGTGGTGAGAGGAGGCATGTTTGTATGGGTGGCGTTTCCGTAAACTTTCTTTATTTATGATTTAGAACTTGACTTTTGATTTCCAAAATCGTTAAAGCTTATACGCTTATAGTAGATATATTTATTTAATAAATACAAATAAAAATAATATAAAAAGAATTTAATAAAAATAATGAAAAGAATTAGTTTATGCAAACTGTTTTTGAACTACTGGAGAGGGAATCGGTGCGATACTGAGACTTCAAAATATCGAAAATTAACTGGCATAAAAAAATGTTAAATTAAATTATTAAAATTTTGTCCTGCAATTTTTCTTGTGGATTCTTTAACCAAATTTTTGCTAATCATTTTTAATTTTTTGAATATTTTTAAATTTGAATTTTATTTAGAATTTTTTTTAAACATTCTTCAGCTTTAAATTATTTAAAAATAATTGCAAAACTTCTGAAATATCTCCTTACCATTCATAATTATTTAAAGTTTTACCAAGATTTTTCAAAATCCATCGAAGTAGAAAAATAAATTATTTGAAAATAATATTTTATTCCTTAAAAATATTTCAAGATTTTGAATTTTGTAGTTTTTTTGGTATTGATTTATAGAACTTTTCGAAATTTTTAGAAAAAACGCGAATTATTTGAAATAGTAGATTGCGTAACAAGGGGAGAAAGGCAATGATTTCCGACAAGTGCGCAAGATTGCCGCGCGGGCGAAGCGAGGGCGGCATTCACACGAGACTATCACGTACTGTATTTTCCATAAGTGACCGCTCAATAGACGATGCCAAGAAATAAGAAGTCAAATTCGGTTTCTTCCCTAGGGATTTTAAGTCACTTTTTCCCTTTCAATGATTTTTTATAATTTGAGGAACAATTCTATTCAGCTTATATAATTTTTTAAGATTTATATTTTTTACGAAGGAAAATGATGCAATCATACGAGTAGAAATTTTTCTTTTTTATTGAAAAAAAAGTTGTAATACTCTCCATACGTGTTTTAGTAATTATTATTATTGATTATTACTAAAATCGCAAAGTATTCCGACATGAATTGTCTATACAAAGATATACCATACTCAAAATCTTAGAAGAGATAAATCAATAAAAAAACTATAATATACTACTATACATTTGAAACAATCTTCTAAAATATTTTGTTTCTCTAAATCAGTCTCATTTACTGTCATCTCCCGTTAGATACTTTCATCAACTCTATTAGAAAATGCGGTCCGAAGCTGGTACTTTATTTCTCGCTTTTGCCGTTTTCCTTAATTTCATTAGTAAGTGTAAGATAATTTAATATCATATTTGTAATTATAAGTTAAATTTGCAAACAGACTGATAAATTTCCTACCGAAAAAATTAGCTTTAACAAAAAAAGGTGAATCTTCAACAATTAAACAAACTGAATAGAATTATTCCTCAAATTAGAAAAAATCTTTGAAAGGGAAAAACTGACTTAAAACGAACTACGTCATCACTTTCCTCCCTAGGGAAGAAACCGAATTTGACTTCTTCTTTCTTGGGATCGTCCATTCAGCGGTCACTTATGAAAAATATAGTACGTGAAAAGGGGAGAAGCCATTTCCAGTCACATATGAATGCCGCCCTCGCTTCGCCCGCGCGGCAATCTGGCGCACTCGTTGGAAATCGTTGCCTTTCTCCTCTTGTTACGCAATTTACTATTTCAAATAATTATTATTTTTTCTAAAATTTTTGAAAAGTCCTAAAAATCGAGACAAAAAAACAAAAAACTACAAAATTTAAAATCTTGAAATATTTTTAAGGAATAAAACACTATTTTCAAATTAATAAATTTTCTACTTCGCCGGATTTTAAAAAATCTTGATAAAAATTTGAATAATTTTAAATGTTAACCAGATATTTCAGAAGTTTTGCAATTTCTTTTAAATGCAAATTTAAAAATATTCGAAATATTTAAAATGATTAGCAAAAATGTAGAGAAAGAATCCGGAAGATTTTAGGGCATTTCCTTTAGTCCTGAATAATTAAAAAATTGCGGGACAAAGTTTAATAATTTAATTAAAAATTTCGCTATGCCAGTTTTTATTAAATTCTTTTTATATTTTTTTTTGTATTTAATTAATAAATATATCTTCTATAAGCGTATAAGCTTTAACGATTTTAGAAATCAAAAGTCAAGTTCTGAATTATAAATCTAAATTAAAGAAATTTTGAAAGCAAGTCATTAAAATTATGAAAAAAATTAATTTAGAGGCCGCTAAATGAAAGTGATGAAATTTAAATGATTTTGAAGAACAAAAGTAAAGTTTTTAATTCAATATCTTTTAAATTAAAAATTTTAAATGTGAATTACAAAAATTGCGTAATCTTATATTGTAAATCTTAGAACTCGCATAATTTTGTATTGTCAGTTTTTAAACTTAGAATATCCCAATTTTAAAGAATATTTCTTTTGTTATTTTAAGCTCGTGAATCAATTTTTTTAATCAGTGTAGATGTCATTCCACAATCTGTGATATTAGAAATTAGAACTGTCGTTTAATTTAACTCTTGAAATAACAGAAAATACTTAACGTTATTTCTGACCAAATGGAAAATTATTTTTTAACTTTAAAAAAAATTAAAAAAAGATCTACTGAATTCGCTCCACTGGGAATCGAACCACAGAAGTTCCGATTGCCATCTACACTAATCTATGATAACTACCTCTGATGATAATACAGATTCCTTTGAATTACAATATAAACTTTCACAATTTTGTGAAATTACAGTTTTAAATATTTTCATTTTGATAATTTGTAAGCTAAAAATTTTTAATTTACAGGGTTTAGAAATAACATTTCCCAACTGTTAATCATCAAGTTCGCAAAATTTTACAGAATGACAAATCATTCAATTTTGAGATTTCCTTTTCAAATGTATGTAATTTCCAACTTTTTTAGAATTGTTTAATTCTTATGACTTAACATTAAAATTTGATCAGTTTTATAGATTTTCAATTGCAAATTCTCAAATTGTCAACAATATAAATGAAAATGGTAATTTATTTTTTCGAAACTCGCCGGCTGTTTAACGTATGCGTCATATGTGACCCTATTTAAAGAAGAAACTTTGTAAGACTTAAAAAAATATTTTTACCTTCCTCCCACCCTTCTCATTGTACGTAATTTTTAGTTTTGGAAATGTTTTGCTTGTTATTGCTAGCATAACAATGCAAGGTGTTCTCGAATTTAATTGTCAAAATTTCCTGATTTTCTCTTGACTAATTTTTTATTTCCCTTGATGATTTAGATTAAACTACCAGCATATTAATATTGAGATACCTTCAACATAGAATCTCTCATGAACAGAATGACACTGTATTTTAGATACAAATTTTAAATTTTCAAATCGCTTAATTTATTTTTAACAGAAAAATGCCTTTTTTACTATTCCAGCAATGCAAAAACGACTAACTGATACAGTAAAAAACATCTCTGACCATCCTCTCATCAATAAAATGATTTTAGCCTTATCTAAAGGACAGCCTAAATTTTACGCCAAGTTTAAGGTCCCATCTCAAACTTAACAAAACAACAAACAACTGCTTCTATAACAAGAAAATCATGGATGTTATAACTGACGATACATACAAGAAACTTTAAAAGGACCCTACCAAAACAATAACCAGTAAAACAAAAACTCATCTTAAAGACTCTAAACTTGACAGCCAAACAATATCTAAATTGATACCTGCCAATCTTCCTCGCCATAGAACGATATCCTTTTACAGGAAAATCTATAACTCACGTCCAAAACTTATTTTATTTTATCAAAGAGATATAACAGGCTCATGTTTAACACCAAGACATCATTTACCTTTGACAGAACACTGTCTCAATAATACTTCTCTTTCAATAACCAATGTTACAAAGAAACCTCAGGAGCAGCAATGGGATCCTCAATCTCACCTGTAATAGCGAACATTTTTATGAAACATCTAGAAACTAAAATCTTCAACTAATCCAAGCTTAAACCCGAATTTTGTATCCTTTATGTTAATAAAACTTTTGTCATCTTGCAACATGGACTAGATGAACTGAATAAGTTTTTCGATTTCATCAATCGTTTACATCCTAGTATCCAGTTTATCATGGAAATTGAGCAAACCAAAAAATTTCTCTTCTTGGACGTATTTGTTTACAAAAAAATCTGGCAACACTTAAGGACATGAAGTTTATGGAATATCCATCTATACAAACATGCCTCCTCCCTCCACCAGAGCTCTCAAAAACATTCGGTTGTCAACCCTCTTCTATACAGAGCTGTCTCCATAACAGATAAAGATAACTGACAAAAGGAATTACAAAGCGTTAAACAAATGCTAATACAGAATGATTGCAAAAACAAACAAATTAATAAAGCAATAAGAAAATATACTCAAAACAACAAGTCAACACAACCTACTAAAGAAAGAGAGAGAAAAATGACCACCGCGGTCCTACCCTACATCCAAGGTGTCACAGAACAATTAGGAAGAATTCTCAACAAATACAACATTCAAGCCATAATGAAACCACCTGCGAAAATAAGATAACTACTAAATAACCCCAAAGATAAAAAGGCACCCCTCAATTATCCGGGAATATATAAAATCCCGTGTTCTTGTGGCAAAGTTTATATTGAAGAAACTGGGAGAGCGGTGAGCCAACGTATAAAGGAACATGAAAATAAAGTCAGACTAAAACATTCCACGCAATCAGCAATAGCTGAGCATACTATCGAAATGGAGCATAACATTTTATTTGAGAGCACAACCGTCGTCGCAAAACAAGCAATATCTTTCAAAGAAAACATAGAGCAGCAATCGAAATATTAAAACACCCTGATAACACCAATAGAGATAATGGATATAATACCAATCCGATTTGCTTTTCCGTTCTCCCGGATTTCAAAACAATACTTGATTGGCCAATCAGGTGTAATCAGTTCCCAAGGTGGGACGCTTTAGCCAATCATAGGCATCGTTGAGAATTTACATAAGAACAATATAACCTGATACCTCAGTTTCAGGTAGGCTCTGAAGAAGTGAACTGCAATGTTCACGAACCGTCGGCAAAATTCGTAGTTTTGCACACGATTGGAACCCAGAATATATATTTTCTATCACAACGAATCATCTTGAAAGCGTTTAATCCATTATTAAAATAATAATATTAAACAAAAATTAAATTTTCAACAAAAGGGTATAACTTTTCAAGCAAATTAATGAATTTTCAACTAAGCAGTTGCATTTTTACCCAAGAGACAAGCAATTTCTGCTAAAGCAGGTAAACTTTCAAATAAGAAAGACAAGCTTTCAGAAAAGAGATGAATTTTTAACGGAACAGTTGCATTTTTATTTAGGAAAGATTAAGTTTCTTCTAAAGCAAATTATTTATTAATAATTAGTTAATTTTCTGCTAAATATTCCAATCTTTAAATAGGAAAAACGACTGTTTAATAAGATTGTAACCTTTTTCAACAAGCAGTTGCATTTATGTTCAAGAAAAATTAAAATTATTCTAAAACAGGTAAATTTTTTACTTGAAAAGGCAAGTTTTCAAAACAGAAGAGATGAATTTTATCCAATAAGTTTTTAATTGACTTTTGAACACAAACATACTAATATTAAACAAAAAGCAAAATTCCTAGTAGATAGTTAAATCTTAAACAAAGCAGTTTTAATTTTATTTAAGAAAGATGGAATATTTATAACAAAAAAAATTAATATTCAAATCAAATTGACAAATTTTCAGAGAAGTTCTCATTCAAAAAAGATTTCAGTTGATTTATCAGCAATGAAATATAAATTCTAAACAAAAGGTTAATGCTCTAAGGAAAGAGTTAAATTTGAAAGCAAAAAGGATGTCCTTTTAAACAAATTTTTGAATTTTCAATCAAATAATAAAAATTATATTTTTTAGAAACTGCATACTAATAAATTGTCAAACTGGGTGTCAGAAAAAAAATCAAGATAATTTTTGTTATTGTCCGTTTTGTCTTTCTTGATTACACGACAAAAGTAAAAAAAAACATTGGTTTGAATGTAGACATAGTCTACAAGTCTTTCTTTTTCCATATTTTATTCTCTTGTTTTTTTCCCTGCTTTGTTGTTACAGTGAATATTATACCTAGCACATAAACATTCACCTATTACTGTTTTCTCTTACAGAATTAATAAGTTCAGAACCGAGGAGTTTGGCAGATTTATTTTGTGCCTACAACGGCGTCATGCCTCCTGTTGAAGAATTATCGTTTGAACATCAGTTCCGCAATTTAGAAACAATTGGCGATAAAAATATGGCCATTATTCCGGAAAATATCTTTAAAAGGGACCATATCATATTTGGATGGAAGCTTAGAGAAAATTATATTCAGGACTCGTACCGTTTATTTTCTTTTCTTCTACATGTATTTATCGTATTTGACATAAATAAGAACGAGTGGGTTACTGTGCCTCGTAATTTAGCTCGGAAATTGGGTGCAAGCCGTCGTATTCAATTTGTTGTTGCGCGCGATGAAGTTGCTGCTAGACACGTATCAACATCCAACAATCCAGTATACAAAGAAGCAAACCTTACAGCATGCACACAGGCAAACGATCAAGTAGACATTGGAGAACAAGAGCAAGATGTGCTTCTGTACCAGCATCGAACAAGTATTGAAGACACCATTATAAAAATCAAGGAAAAATACAGTCAAGTATATAATCGAGCATTTACGCGTTATTTATACCAGCATGGAGAATATAATGTAAACGGGCAAAGAGAAATGCATACTTAAAAAAACATAAATGCGCCGATTGCGTTACAGGGCGCGCCTAAACAAACTGGAATAATTCATAAAGGCTAGAAAAAGGTAAAAAATTTGAGCTTTGTTTGTAATATCAGGAACTTGAAAAAACACCAATTTCCAGGGGATTTACTTTGCTTAAAATTTTTCAGAGATAGAATCTTATCACAATATTTTTTTTAAAACGTCAGGAAAAATTTCTCCGCCTAAAGTTGCAATGTAATTAAAAAAGATTTTATTAAACTCTAAAAAAAGATTTCGTTGATTCTCTCAAATTTTTTGTTGAATTAATCTTAAAAGCCATGGAGGCATACGCACTTATTACGATTGAGTACTACAATTTAATTTGTGTTCACAAGCGAGAGTTCAATGCGTCAAAGATAAAACATAAAAATGTGAATGTAAATGTTTATGCTGGACGAAATGATTTCGTTTTTTCCAAATAGGAAAACCTCTGCCGATGCCAATTATATTTTTATAATAGATTTTTTTTCTGATATTAGCAACATACAAATTATTGCAGACCATTACCATCAGGAATCGTTTTCTAAAACTTTGGCGGAAAAAAGTCTACATGAAAGTTTCGCGGACGGAAATTTCCCGTGGCAAAGTTCTACCTTGATGTTTAAGAAAAGCTTACAGAGTCAAGTCATTCTCTTTCTTTAAAACAGATTAGAAAAAGAAATTTGACAAATGATCAGTTAGTCTTATTTTTTCGTAGACGACCTCGTGTTTTCGTAGAAAATATTTAAAATAGATACTAAAGACTGCACAGAGAACACGCAAGATGAACGAAATACACCAAAAAAGTAGAAAAAAGAAAAGTTTTAAATTTAACCCCATCATTTTTTTCAACATTTAGCCCTATGGTATGATTTTGGCTTCGACAAGAACCGCACAAAAATGGCTACAAATATACAAAAAACAGTTTCCGATTCGTGTTCAGCGTACCCAAATTAGCTAAGATACTAATTTTGATAATAATAGATCCAAAAAAGTCTTCAAAAGTTGAAACTTTCGGCAGCGTAAAAATTTACGACGCCATGGTCAAAAAATACTGCAGGCTATGTACACTGTAACGCTACCTTTTCAAATATTAGAAAAAATTATATCCGACGATCCCTAAGTAGCGCACAGGGCACCCTAATTAAGTAAAATAAAATAATCATTAATTTAGTCACATTCAAAAAGGTAACCGAGATTTTTGGGCGCCAGTTCTTACTTGGGACAAAGGCAAACCCAATCAAAGTCAGCGAGAAAACAAAAAAAAACATACGGAATGTACATTCCAAAAGGGAAAAGGGAACCCTACTGAACGCGACGCGTTTCAGGCTACACGATAAAGGGGTATACTCACAAACTTCGATCAAAAGGGCAAACCTTAACCTCAATACGCGAAAATCTAAAAAAAATAAAAGATAACGGGTGTTAAAAGATAGCTTACTCGAAATGTTAGAATTTATTATCACTAACAATAACTGTAACAACGACACCAAAACTAAACAAAAGGTAATAGATTTCAAACCAAGATAAAGACAAACAACAACAATTTATGAGAAAACATTAGGGTGGACAAAAACTTGCTGGCTCAGTCTAATTTCAAAATGGTAGAGGGGCTGGTTCATAATTACAAAGCTCAAATTTCTCCTCATAATTAATAACAATTTATTCATTATTTTAAACAAAAATATGCAAAAGGGCTAATATAGGAGTAAAAGAGAAAACAATAAAATCATATAAAATAAAGTCAATTCCAATTTTCTACAAAAATAAATCGCAAGGAGAGTGATACATTATTAAAAGAAAATTAAAGGTGAAATCACTAAATGTTAGTTCTAAAAATATCGGCGTCATAAGAATCAGCGAAAATAGTAGACAAAAAAAGAACAGAATACAAACATCGCCTATGGACAGTTACGTGACAAATGAGGGATTATACAAGCTATTCACTTAATGACTTTTGCCTGACCGAAACAAAACAAACAACGTTTCTCTGCCATCTTCACCATCTTCACCAGGAACGTGCATTGGGTCTCAGATTTCTTACTATCCCTAGGAATAGAAACAACCCTGGATGTCAAAAGGAAAAGCGATAACAAAAAAATAATAAGCGATAATAAGAGATAATCCATTCGATCCCTAATGACCGAATCTGATATCCGGTCCCTGATGTCAGAAGGATTAGCCATTTAATTTCCAGAAATTATGCGGGGACTATGGATGCGAAGATATGACGACAGCGATGGCGAAGATGACGATGATGGCGGTCCTGATAGTTCTCGTTCGAGGCCGTGGAATTAAGGAATTGCATAACAAAAAAAAATTAAAAACAGACTTAAATTCTTAAAAGTAAAATTAAAAATACAAAAAACGAACAACGGAATAATAGGATAATACATTAAATAAAAGAGAATAAAATAAAATATGACAAAATGGAGGAGTGCCGAATCTCTTTACTCTTAGTGTGAACACGAGAATAAGTTTATCAATACAAATTTTTAATTTTATATTTTAAATTCGAAATTGTGAGTTGCAGAGAATCTGCAACGTCACAACACGTCAAAGTTGAAGTGAACCGAGAGTCCTCTGTAGTCCAAATTTTAGCACTACAACTGTTAGCGCTCGGAAGATACTGCAGATTGAAGGTTTCGAAAATTTAAGATTTAGCTTCACTCTCTCCTACTCCTACTTATAAAATGGTAACTTAATTTCAAAATATTTTTAAAGAAAATTAACAGTACCAAAAAGTCAAGTTAAAAATTAATTAGAATTTAAAAAAGCAATTATTAATAATATTATTAATTAATAATATATCCACTGGTTGAAGTGGAGTCTTCTCAATCTCTAAAACTGGCATCAGTCATAGCTTCTAGATTGTCCGTTTGAGCTCTATAAGTCAGTCCCAATTCTGTGTTTCCTCTAAGATACCTGAACACTCTTTTCACATTACTCCAATCGTCTTCGGATGGATTAAGTTGCTTTCTGGCCAGTTAGTTCACTGAAAATGCTATGTTCGGCCTTGTAGACCCAGCTAAATACAGCAAACTACCTATAGCCTCTCTAATTGGAACCTTGGTCAATTTTTCCGAGACATATAAATTTGCGTCTACTTCGTTTCTTTTGTCTAATCTTTTTGTCACCTGTTTAGTCACCATTGGGGTCATTTGTGGTTTGCTTTCGCTCATGTTGCATTTTTCTAAGATATTCTCTATGTATTCTCTTTGATTTATCGTCATAATTTTGTTTTATCTACCCCTTCTAATATTTTAACTCAAGTAATTTTTCGGTTCCCCAAGATCTTTTATTTTAAAAGCTCTACTTTAACTCGTTCTAATTTGTGTCAGTTTGTCACAGCTATTACTAGCTACTAATATGTCGTCTACATACATGACTAGTACCGCCATTTTTCCTTCTTTTCTCCAGGTGAATAGACATGGTTCATGTAAATCGTTTTCTAATTTGAGTTTGACTGATTCTTCAGAAAACCTTTTATTCCATCTCTTAGGACTGATTTTTAAGCCATATAGTGCGCGTTCTAATTTGCATACCTTGGATTTCTTTGTTCTTTCATCACACAGTAATCCTTCAGGTATTTCCATGTAAATCTCTTCCTCTATTATTTCATTCAGAAATGCTGTTTTGACATCTAATTAGCTAGCGTCTAAGTTATGTTTGTTTATGATTGTTAATACTGATCTGACTACTGCTAATCTAAAGACGGGTGCATATCTCTCTTTTAATTCGTATGTCTTTTTATCTTTGAACCCTCTAATCACTAATCTAGTTTTGAATTTACTGGTTCCATCTTCTTCCCTTTTTCTTTTAAATATTCATCTAGAGTCTATTATGTTAAGTTTACGACCATCTTTCATTATTTTAGGTCTTTCTACTAGCTTCCAAACTTGTCAAACTGACTATTTTCATTTGGTGCGAATCTCTTCATTGATACCCCGTATTCAATAGGTCTATGCGGGGTTCGATTATACGCGTAAACGGATACTTCTACCGTTCATTCCCACATACTCTAAGGCAGACCTGAGACAAATATGTGAGCTCTAATCTTTGCCTGTAGTGTTTTATTAAACCTATCTGCAGTGCCATTGTGTTGAGGTGTGTATGGTGTCTTGAAATCGCTCTCTATTCCTTCTTTCTCAAGATGTCAAGAATCTTTTAAGGTATATTTCTATTTCATCTTTCGCATTCATGGTATATGCCCTGGCCAGTCTACTATAATCATCTATAAATACGGTCATGAACCTTTTTCCCCCTGGGTGTGATACTGGTTTAATTGGCCCCATTGTATCAGTATGAATTATTTGGAGGAGTCTTGTTGCTCTAGTTGTTTTATCTCTAAAAGGTAATCTTTCCATTTTAGCCATTAAACATATTTCACATCCTAATATGGTCTCATCAAATGATGCGTCTTTCAGATTTCCCTCTACTTTTTGTAGCTTCTTAAGGTAGTTTAAAGACGCTTGCTTGGTCGGCATCTCTTTTTATTTCCCTTCCAATCGCAGACTCTTCACTCTCTAATTTATCTTTTTGTCTTGCGTAATCTAAAGTGTGTCTGTGTTTTTGTTATTTCTCTACGTATGTTCGTCTAAAGTAACTATTCTACCACTGTATTTATATTCTTGATATTCTAATTTTACGTCATTATCGCTAATATTTAGTTGGGTTTGCAGTATTTCCCTTTTATACAGGTCTCCCCAGTTTCCTTATTAAAAATTTGTAACTTCTCGTCGTCTAGATATATACCCAGTTCTGCATCTGCAAAACGTCTTAGGGAGATCAAGTTTTCTGAGATGTCACTTTCGGCTATGCCATTTGCTAATTTAATTGTTTCCTTTTCTTTATTGTTTCATTGAAGGTACAAATTCCGCTTCCCATCTATATTGATGTCCGCATTTCTATTTTTATTTGCGCTTTTTATTATTTACCCTGTATTTTTTTGTATTCACACAAGACTAAACTTTTATTTATTATGTGATCCGTTGCCACTGAATTAGCTATAAATGTCATTTTTTTGTTTTGATTTTTTGACTCTAACCTTCAAGCTACTTTACCTTTTTGTTGTCGGTTGGCTTCCTCCTTAGTGGTCCTCGTGTTCTTTGTGTGGTTGATCTTATATTGGCCTCTTTACCCTCTATACCTATCTCTACCACTACCTCTATTGCTTCTAAGAATTTTATATTTAGCTCTCTCCCTTCCTATAAGTTCTGACTTCGCTACGTTGGTAATCTTGTGTTTATTAAACACGTACCACCGTGCGCTCCACAACCTCTTCCTCTAAAACTCTGGCTGAAGCTCGCGATGTTTTGGCAGTCGTCCCCCTTATGGTCCATCACCTTCTGGCAATAATAGCAGAACCATAGACTAAATTCAGTGAGGGGCATGCCTTGTTGCACCGGAAGCATCTTTCATCTCCTCCGGTGTTTTTCTTGTTTTCTCTAAAGGTCAGGTTGGCTTTTGTCACATCTAAATTCCTGGTGTCTTCATTTCGTTCAGCTTCTAACTGCGATGAAAAAAAATTTTATTTCATCTAAGTTCAATTTCTCTATGTTCGGTTTGCCTTCTAATTAGATCAGCAGATCGTAGCTCAGGTGCTGATCCCGATACTGCTTGATAAAAGGCCGATTGTTTCTCTTGTTCTGTCAATGTCACGGCTCTATCACAATTTTCATACTGTCTTATTATCGAGTCAAATCTTTGGCGAAAATCATATAGTCTTTCTTTAGGTCCTAATTTTAATCGATAGAGCCGCGTCCTTACAGAGGAGTGAGTGATATTCACATCACCCCATTTGTATTCTTTTAATTTGTCTAAGAATGTTTTAGGATCTTTGATATTTAATATTTTTTGTGATAATCCTCGTCTAAGTGGTTTATAATAATATCTAACTAACCCCTTTCTTTTAGTGATTGTCTCCTCATCTAACCTCATTATTTTGGGTGGTGAACTGTCCAGTACGTCTAACATATTGCTGGCCATCAAATCCGAGTGCAAATGGTCCTACCACACATTTAAGTTTGCTTTTCTTATTAATTTGTAATCTCTTTTAATTATTACTTTAGCTAGGGTTTTCTCTATTTATAATGGTTTCTTTAATCGTGTAAAGTATCTCTCTACCTCTAAGTTGGTATTGTCTGTGTCTCTAAGGGTTTTTAGCAAGGAGTTTGCCGCGTCTAATATCTCTAACACTGCCTTAGCAACGAAACCCACATTCATCTGCCACACCCTTTCTCCCTCGAGAGTCGTCTGTGTTGCTGATAAATTTATTCTCTGGATCGGTGCGGCTGTGAACATTAATCTAATTAGCCTCTGAAGTTTTATACTTCTCTATTCGGATCCGACATCTGAACTTCTATGTTTGTTTACACTTATTGTGTGCAAATAACTGGGAGCTTTATCTATTTCTGGACCCTCTACTTCCATGGTCACTCCAGTGTTCAATCACTGGTTGCTCGGGGTGGGTGTGTCATCCTCCCGCAGGTTGAGGTCATCGCTTGACAGGTCGACTTTCTCCTCCCAGGTCAAACCCTTTTCTGCCATTCTTAAATGTCTTCTGCCGGGCTTGAGGACATGTTATTTCATTAAAAGTATTTATTGAATTATTTATCTGCTGTCTTAGACATCTAATCAACCCCCCATCATTGTCCTTGTACTTCTGAGCTTTTAACTAAAATAAAATTCCATATATTTCACTTCTCTGAACCCTGAAATAAAACTTAATTAAATTTTTCCTTTCTGTGGACCCATGAGTTTGTTATTTACTCAGACTTTTCGACTCTTTCTGATAAATCCCAATTATCATTCTCTCTTCTTAGGGTCATGGGTCCGTTTTTCCGGGAAAGACACAATGCCTCGCCTGGGCCTTGAAGGTTATGTGTCTCTCCCTAGCGCTCTTACTTAGCATGCATCTTTTGTTTCTAATTCTACACACTACTTCCGGAAGTTATATTATTTATACTAGCGCTCGTTTTTACACATTCTTATATTTCTTTGTATATCACTCACCTTTCTAAATTATTCCGATTCTTTCCTCTAAACTCTTTAGTGAACTTCGTCTAATCTTCTTGGCTAGCTGCGTCTAATCCTTCTGATAAGTTGCTCCTAAATTCCTGAATGTTTTCTATATATTTCAGATGTCCTATGTTGTGTATTGTGGAGGCGTGTCTGGTTGCATAACCTTTTGTAGTTTCGCTTAAGGGGATCTGTATCGAGCACAGCACGTTTCTCTTAAATCACGTTTATTCGTACACTATTACACGTAAATACTTTAGGATCACCGCACGAGAGCCGTTAGACAATTAACTAACCGCTGCTCTACGCAAGAGCCAGCGCTAGATAAAGTCTATGGTGTCGCCATGCCGCGACACCGTTGGAGGAGTACAACTCTAACAATTTTCCACCTTAAAATCTAATCTATATCACGATTTTGACATAATTAGCCTAAATTAATTAATTTTAGTCAAAATCCTGTCTGAGCAATGATGTTTCCTACCGAGTGTGACGTAATATCATAATACTCAATATTGCATCATATGGTAAAATTAAATTACTTAATGTTGACTATAATGTCAATGTCCAAATGCAAATTCAATGGAAACTTATGTATTGTTTCGAACTGTAAGTCAGGTTATGTTTCACAATTACTTTGGAACAGAACTACTCATTTCATCATTATTATTTTATATTTTATACTTTCTTTCAGTTTTATCAAGAAAGCGTAGTTTTTTTAAAATTTCTATATTGCTGCTTCGAACCATTGGTCTTTTTTCTTTCTTTATAGAAACTCCTGCAACAAATACACTGTACACATTTTACGGCATCACACTTATCCCTTGTGATCGTTACGCGCAAGACATAGTGTGAGGAGGGAACACTACATACAGTGCCGTCTTTTTCTGCCACGTTGAGGCAACGGTCATGCTTTTAGAGAAAGAGAGAAAAGGGCCCATGATATTTCTGTCTCCTGCTAGCCTAGCAGAAACACGATTCACCAGGAACAGTCCAGAAGCCCAGATTGCGTGACACGGCCAGTCACCTACTACAAGAAAAAGAGAGAGAGTTCCACATGCGACTGCCCTTTTCTGGCCAATAAAAAAAAAATAAAATAAAATTCTTGCACATCAGCACTGGGCTAAAATGGAGTAGCTTTAAGTATCGAGAAGAAACTTTACCAAATTAGTTACGCCCAAAGTGTCGATAAACTGATAATCGCTTAATTCCATCTTTCCATTCTGTTAATAGGTCTAGCTTTACGACATCCTGTGGCCATATTGAAAATAGACTTCCCACGGATTAATGTTCGCTGTGTGGAGTGTCTCAAAGTTAATTCCATGTATCGAGTTGACTCTCTACTTTTTGTGAGCCTGGGGTCTTCTACCAAGTTTCCCACGTTAGGGGATAGACCCGTGCTCTCGCGCTTCGTGTTTCTCGTGATATGCTCACGTCTCGACTATCAGTCATCTTGGCTGAATTCTTAAATAAAGACTGCTGGCAACGAGGTCACTAAAAGAGAGGTTCGGCCAAATGTCTATGAAACCAGCTCAGCACATCAGGAAGAAGACTCAAAATAAGATCATCGTAAAAATTCTTCTCGTCCGAAATTTGTAAAATCATTTCCCCAAAGTTTTCAATTTATTGCTTTGATGCAAAATTTATATAAACTGCAACAAGTGTTATGTTTTTAATTTAACGAAAAAACCTTCGGTATTTTTTCCACAAGGACGCGTGACGTCATCAGTCAAGGTGACCTCTGGCAGGGAACAAAGCGATGAGAGAAAAAAGTGCTCAGTTTTGCTTTTTACTAAGCAATTTTTGCGCTCCTCGTGTTGGTGAGAACAAAACCAAATATCATGTACGAAGTTTATTTTTCAAAAAACTCTTAAATAAATTTTCTCATTCAAACTCACAAATTTTGGAATATCGATACAGATTTTTTCTCGATTAATTGTTCTTACAGAAATAACAGTGCTGTTATTTTTTTTAAATTATTTCTGAATCACATTTTGTATACATTTTCTCTCGAAACATATCATTCTTAGAATTCGAGCTAGGTTTTGTACTTTTTATCGCTAATAAGGCTTAAGCTAAATTTCGTACGAGCATATATCTGCCTATATCCTTTTTCGCAGGGAAGTAGGCGTGACCTAGGATGGCAACAAAGAAGGTGTCCTAGTAACTTCACTTTTTCGGAACAAAGGCTCTACATCGACTCAAGGATCTTTCACGGTCATCAGAGTCGCTTCAAAATAAACCGCATCAGTACGCCGCTCCAGAAATTCTACAGTATCACATTTTTTCTCTCTTTCTCAATAGCTTATAAAATGATTTAAATTATGACCATACTATTCTTATGTTTGTGCTTATGCGCGATTATTGCAATTCTCATCATGACTAAACACGGCTTAGACAATTCGCTCGATAAGACGGTACTAGACATGGACACAACACCTCTAACGATGTCGAGGTCGATTGTGCGGCATCAACTTCAATTAACGTTCCGAAGCTTAACGAGAGCGATCCTATGTCATTGTTTTGCAAACTCGATTCTAGCTTTCAAAACGCTAGGATCACATCAGAGAGAACCAAAGCTCACCACCTCATTTCAATTACAAACCTACCGGCTGACGCGTACTCGCAATAAGGAAACAGGCTAATTAACCCTGTTTCAGCTTCAAGTGCAAAAAGAACGATAAAGAACCGGATAAATAGCCAGTACCCCATATTTTCGATTCTACAGCCATTTGGAAGGATAAATGGATTTTCTCGAAATTAGATCTTTTTCAGGCTTACCACCAGATACCAATGGCTCCCCAGGATATCCAAAATACTGCAATTATCACACCCTTTGGGTTGTTTAAATGCACTTTCATGACTTTTGGGTTCCGAAGCGCCGGTCAAACCTTCCAGCGATATATTAATTCAGCCATTGGCAACATGAATTTCGCGTTTGTCTATATCGACGACATTTTAGTCGCTTCTAGAGATGCAGAGATGCACGAACGTCATCTTAGACAAATATTCGAAAGATTAAAACTGTATTCGTTAAGACTTAATTGAGCGAAGTGCAAATTTGGTCAGGACGAAATGGAAATCCTCGGGTACACTATCAACTCAGAAGATTGCACACCAACCGCAGACAAGGTTAAGGTCACCCTGAATTATCCTAAACCACAAACGATCGTCCAATTGCGTAGATTTCTGTAAATGATACATTTTTATAGACGCTCAGTACCACATGCTACCGAAGCTCAGGCCGTACTAAACGAATACATCTGCGACTCGAAAAAGAATGATAAAAGGCCGGTAATTTGGAACGTAAAATCAGAAACCTCGTTCGAAAAAGCTAATAAATCCTGGCTAACGCCACCATGCTAGTGCATACGTCGCGTAAGGCAGATACACGTTGAGTACCAGATGCATCCAACTAGGGACGGGAGCTTTATTAGAACAGAAGGTAAAAGGTATTTGGAAACCGCTCGAATTTTTCTATAAAAAGTTCAGCCCGGCACAACGAATACATAGTGCTTACGACCGAGAACTGACAGCAATTCATAAGGCTATCCGCCACTTCAGATATTTTTTAGAGGGACATAACTTCATAATTGTCACAGACCATAAGCCACTAATTCATATTTTTAGGCAGAACGCGGAAAAGATTTCGATGAGACAGGAAAGGCAGGTATCTTTTATCTCTCAGTTCTCAACGAACATAGTTTATTTACCGGGTCCGGAAAATCACGTCGCCGATTTAAACATAGTGGAATTAGCGCAAGAGCAAGCGAGGGAGGGAGACTTGAAACGGGTTATGGCGGATCCCAAATGTTCATTAAAACTTAAGAAAATACAGTGGGACAACGGCCGTGCCTCGCTGTATTGCGAACTGTTAAATGAAACACTAAGGACCTTACATTCTGACAATATTCAGGAAACGAATCTTTGACTTATTTCATGGTCAAGCTCACCCGGGAGCTAAATTAACTACGCGTGTCATCGCGAAAAAGTATGTCTTGCCACGCATGAGACGTGACATTAATGATTGGTGCCAAGGAATTCATGCCTTGCCAGCAGTCAAAAATATCGCGACACAACGTCACGGTGCCAGATCACTTAACTGCGCCGGAGAATCGTTTCAAACACGTCCATATCAATACAGTCGGACCGCTGCCTGACAGCGATGGTTATCGTTATCTACTTAGCATGAGTCGAAAATCTTCTCTGCACTTATGCAACTCATCGGGTGTATTAAGATACATAGTACGACCTACCATCCCGTGGCAAACGGATTGGTAGAATGATGGCATAGGTCGCTGAAAGCAGCACTAATGTGCCACATTGATAGGGATTGGGACAAGTCACACTCTACAGTTTTATTAGGACTCCTTACGAACATACTCGACATCGGTTCTGCCCGAGGAATCTAGCATACATTCGCAATTATTCCTGGAAGAATTCCGTGAATATATGCGAAAGTTCAATTCGATACCGGTCAAACATAGGCACGAAAAGAAATCTTGCCTATTTAAAGGTCTGAAAACGTGTACACACGTATTTCTTCGCGATTTCGCACGAAAGCCCCTAGAGCGGCCTTCCTCAGGCCCCTACAGGATTATAAACTGCTCCAGCGAAAAGGTTTATGAAAATCGATGTCGCGGGTAAACCTCGCCATGTATTAATTGAGAATATAAAACCGGCACTCTTCGTCCGTGGCGATCCCGAGTCACAGGGCAAAACCTCCTCGTTAGCAGAGCCGGTGTGTACTTTCGTACCAAACGTCAAAACTTATTCGACAATATTTGGTTTGAACACATTGTTACAAATTTCTTAAACAATCTTGAGTAAACTCAAAAACGTAAATTTACAGAGATACTAGCTGATAATAGCTACCAACTGATCATTTTTTAGTTTTCTTTTTTTATTACGTGCAATTTTCAATAAACGTGGGTGCTTTTTGTATTAAATTTATCGTTTTCATACCCTTTACCTTATCTACTACTAAGTACGACTTCAAATTTACTTTTAGTAGGCTAGAAACACGTTTTAACATTTAACCCTACCCATTTAATATTTTAACCCACCGTGGGGCCTAATGGTAAAAAAGTTCAAGTTTGGAAAAAACGACAAAACATGCATTTTTCGTGGAAACTTCATGAACTTTATTATACAAATTTGTTGCTTATTATTAATTAAATTCTTGTGTTTATTGAGATTAAATCGCTCATAAGGTATGCTGTTATAAAGTAAATTTAAAATTTTTTTATTTAATCTTTGTGCATTTTGGAATTCTTTGTTATTACTATCAAAATCGTGTTCTAAAATCTTACTATATCTATTAGACGGTAAAGAATTTCACAAGTTGATGTTGACACTATTAAAACTCGAAGTGAGAAATTCTAAATGAGTATTGATTTCTTTAATCTCATAACTCAATAAACGACGTTCTAAGTAGTATACCATAAAGGTCAAATGATTCTTAGCATGATAACTAAGAAACTTTAATTTTTTAATATTTTTAGTAGCATTCGTGATGTTATAGGCAAATATTTGCGAGTGCGAGAGTTAATCAAAAAAGTTTCTCTACCTTTAAATTTTAAAATCTCTACAAATTTTTTTGTTTTACTTAATGAATTTTTTAAAAATCTATAAGAGAATCAGGAAAATTTATTTTATTTTAATTAAAAAACATGATGGTATGTTATAAAAATGTTGAAAATAAAATGAGTGCAATGAAAAGACTTGTAAAACTGACGAAGAATTGAGAATATATTTAACACTATTATTAATAGTGTATAATATATTGATTAATACTATGTCAAAAAAATAGTTCTAATAAATAGATGGAAAATATTGATGTTAAAAAAAGTTACATTATAAGTAGTTTTATATCAAAAAAAGATAAATCAAAGAGACTTTAAATTATTTTTAAATCTGAAGAGATTTTTAACGGTTTAAAAGAATTTGAAGGGATTTTAAAATTTAAAGAGTATTTACGGGTTGTACAAAAATGTGTAATATTTTAAGGAATTTAAGAAAATGTAAAGGATTTTAATTATTTAAGTAAATTTCGAAAGATTGTTAAAGGGATTTTAAAATGTTGTTGATAAGTTGGAGGATTTTCAATAGATTTGAAGGAGTTTAAGAAAATTTAAGGATTTAAATATATTTTCATTAATTGCTCGTCAATTTCGAGAAATTTCAATAGATTTTAAATAATTGTAAAAAAGTTAAAGGTATTTCAAACAAAAAAGTTCGAAGGGGTTTAAGGATTTTCAAGAAATCTTACAGGTCTAAGATAATTTTTATTTTCTTCTTGTACCTTCCTCTTACGTCACCTTTCAAGGTGAAAAAAAATCGCTTTACTTCTTTAAAAAACAGATTTTTCAAGGTTTTAGAAAAAATAGAAGTTTTTTCAACATTTGCACAGAATTAAAAAAAATATTTTTAACCACATTGAAAGATTTCGAAAATTGTCAATTATAATTTCCTAAGATTCATCTTTCTTGAACAAAACTAATATGCTTAACAAATTAATTGTGTTGCTCTTGGCACAATAAAAATATTTTTTTGAGCCAACAAATTTTTTTTTGTTGAGACCTTTTATTGACCAATCAAAACTGTTTTGTTAGCATAGCCAATTTTTTTAGTTAAGGCAACGAAATTCTTTTGTCAACCCAATACAATATCTTCTTGATTTAACAAAATTTGTTTGTTACCCTAATAAAATACTTTTGTAAGGTCCAACAATTTATTTGTATGTCTTAAATCAATTGTTTTGCTGTTATTGAATGATAATGATTACTAACTCTAATTTCGGAGCAAATTATCATTTCGTCAAATGTTCTTAAATAAAAGAAGTTAATTTAACTAATTATAATCAGTGATCGAAACAATTCACTAAATAAAAGTCAGTTTAAATTACAATTTATTAAATTAGTCAATGACTTTGTATTATCCGCCATGATAGAAATGAACTTGCATACGTGAGCACGTAGTCCCACTGAACCAGTGCGCATGCGTGGTTGTATATTTCGTAAGTATAACCAAATGATTTTATATCTCTCAACAAAAATTTGTTCAAGATAACAAAATAAGGCTCAACATAATAATTTTGTGTTAAGAACGAAATATTTTGTTTGGCTAACAAAATAATTTTGTGTGAACAACCAAAATTTTGATCTGCCAACAAAAACTGCGCAACAAAATGGTTTTTTGGTGTTTCTCAAGTTCCTGATATTACAAACAAAGCTTAAATTTTTTACCTTTTTCTAGCCTTTATGAATTATTCCAGTTTGTTTAGGCGCGCCCTGTAACGCAATCGGCGCATTTATGTTTTTTTTTTAAGTATGCATTTCTCTTTGTCCGTTTACATTATATTCTCTATGCTGGTATAAATAACGCGTAAATGCTCGATTATATACTTGACTGTATTCTTCCTTGATTTTTATAATGGTGTCTGCAATACTTGTTCGATGCTGGTACAGAAGCACATCCTGCTCTTGTTCTACAATGTCCACTCGCTTGTTTGCCTGTGCGCATGCTCTAAGGTGTGCTTTTTTGTATACTGGATTGTTGGATGTTGAAATGTGTCTAGCAGCAACTTCATCGCGCGCAACGACAAGTTGAATACGACGGATTGCACCCAATTTCAGAGATAAATCACAGGGCAAATTAACCCACTCCTTTTTATTTATATCAAATACAATAAATACAGGTTAAAAAAAAGGAAATAAACTGTATAGGCGATTAATATAATTTCCTTTATACCTCCATCCAAATATAATATGATCCCTTTTTAAGAGATTATCAGGAATAACGGTCATACGTTTATCCCCAATTGTTTCAAAATTGAGGAACTGATGTTTAAATGACAATTCTTCGACTGCAGGCATCACGCCGTTGTATGCAGGAAATAAATCTTTTAAACTCCTTGGTTCTGAACTTAGTATTAATTCTGTAAGAAAAAACAGTAGTAGGTGAATGTTTATGTGGTAGGTATAATATTCATTATAACAATAAAGTAGGAAAAAGAATAAGAGAACAAAATATGGAAAAAGAAAGACATGTAGACTTTGTCTACATTCAAGCCTATGTTTTTTTTACTTTTGGCGTATAAACAAGAAAGACAAAAAGGACAACAACAAAAACTCTTTCGATTTTTTGTCTGACATCCAGTTTGATAGTTTATTAGTAGATAGTTTCTAAAAAATTATACATTTTATTATTTGTTTCAAAATAAAAAAATTTGTTTAAAAAGACATCCTTTTTGGTTTCAAATTTACCTCTTTTTCTTAGAGCATTAACCTTTTGTTTAGAATTTATATTTCATTGCTGATAAATCAACTGAAATCTTTTTTGATTGTAAACTTCTCTTAAAATTTGTCAATTTGATTTCAATATTAATTTTTTTGGTTGGAAATATTGTATCTTTTTTAGATAAAAATAAAACTATTTTGTTGAAAATCCAACTATCTCCTAGGAATTTTAATTTTTGTTTAAAATTTGTATTAGTGTGTTGAAAAGTCAATTGAAAACTTTGATAGCGTAACGAGCAAGCGATCAACAAGGACGAGCGTTAAAAGAAGCTTTGCGAATTGCGTTCCTAGCAAGCACAAGAGCGAATGTTTTTCTCAGCGTCGTGCGAAGTGAAATACGGGCGTTATTTTTTAACGGAAAAATTTAGAACGAAACACGATTTGCGCGAATTACCTCCTTTCAAACTGTTGTATAATTATTAACAGTGTTTAATATATCGAGTACTCCTTTAATCATAATTTTACTGGAGTGATCATTTCTCACCGAAGATTCTTTCCCCTCCAGTCGTTAGAATCAGTGAGCCAACCTAAGTTTATTTTGGACGATTACACATCAGATGTAGGAATAATACTTGATTTTTAAAAATCTAAGTGTCCTACGCTTAGTGTTCGTAATCGCGTGGACGTAAGGATAATTGCAAAATTCGAAGTTGAATATTCGAGCAGTAGATTCTCTCATAATGGCGTCGACCACGCCGTGAAGTAAAAATTTGTCAATTTTCTTGTGAAATGAAATCCTGGAACCTAAAGCATCATGGTCGGGAAGCAAGTGGTGAGTGGCACCACAGGCGAACATTTTGAGACTTTCCACTGACAATTTAACGAAGGGGTACATAGTAACCATGCAGAAATAAATGTCCTAAATTCTGCAAATCATCATGGGTCGCTTACATGACCGACCTGGAAATTTCCGACGTTCTCTCAACGATTTGAGCGATTGTGGTAATGTGAACGCCCAACTTCAATTAGGAGTTCGTCAAAATTGATTTCAGGCTGATCCAGAAGGTCGAGGCGCACAGCCAAATATAAATATTTAACAGAATCCTTTGATGCCTGCAGATGGACAAGCTGATTTATCTCCACTGGATCGAATAATGATCTCGTGCGCTAAATAATCACCTTACACACAAGTGTCGAACAGTATTTTGTACCACGGAAGCCGAAAAATCATGTAAAAGTTGAGATTTTGAGGTTAGAGTGGTATAAAACATGTTGGAAGACGGTCGTCGTCGTAAAATGACTTTGATGCAATTTGTTCAAAACCTATCCCTTAACCCGGCTCAATCTCCAGCACCTACTCTTCCTGCACAATCTCTTGAAGTTCCAAGCTACCATATTATGCCAGACCTAAGCAAAGGTATAGAAAAATTAAATGGAGAACTGGGAACATCGCGTGCCCGGGAATGGATTGAGTTCTTCGATTCCATGAAAAATCTACATTAGTGGCCAGATAGTTTCACTGTGAACACGGCAAAAATGAATCTTACCGACGGTGCGCGAGACTGATTATCGAAGAAAATAAAGCTACTAAATGGAAGAAAATTCAAAAGTTAAATTCTGTGTGCAACTAGGAATAAATTTTAAAGAAACAAAAAAGCAAGTTTTAGTGTGCTTATGGTCCTAGGACACTTGCAGTTCCATAACTGTACGCTTCCATAGTACTATTGACGAACTACTGTTGGACATCGTAGAATATGAACGCATCAACACGCAACGCCTGGAATGAATAAAAGGACAAGAAAATTTCCTACAAGCAGGATTCTCCAAAACCGAAGGCAGGATATTCTCAATCATCGAAACCAGAAACAGCTTCTACACCTAAAGAAGGAAGCACTGGACATCAGCGTCAACATCCGGATAAGCGTCCACCTGTAAAGAATAAGGATGAGCTCCTAAAGTGCCACAACTGCAATCAATTTGGTGACATCTCCAAGAATTGTCCAGAGCCGCAGAAAGTAGAAAGCTGCAAGAAGTGTGGTCAAAAGGGACATACTTAGCGTTACTGTTTGCAAGCAGCACCAGCTACTGCTCATAAGTCTTTAGTGAGTCGTGTGTCTAGTGTGGATCCAGATCTTACTTTAAATAAATATCTGAAAAGGGTATCGGTTAAAGGTCGTGAAGTAAGTGGCCTCTTTGACATGGGAAGCTCCGCTTGTGTGGCAACGATTTCGTTAGCGCGAACTTAACATATCGAACTTGATAACGCGAAGGTGTCATTAAAGTGTTGGAGTCACTATCCATATTGTTCCAGATGATCAGCAAGAAGTCAGCATCCTCGTTGGTCGTACGTTTACGGATCATCCCACAATCAACTATCGTAAATGTGGCAACGACCTACAATTCTCAAAAAGTGATCATGCGTTTGTGTATGAGCTCCAGGCTTCTAATTCTGAAGTTTATCAATTTCATTCTCATCAATTGAAGCAACAACGAAGTGCCTGTAAATAAAGGTACCGCTATCTTCAAAGCAGAGACATCGCACATTTCTTATCGGGATGTTTCTACACAGAAAAGATCTCCAATCACCAAAGCAGATTTGAATTTTGAAGGTAATTCAGCTGATGACATCATCAACGATTTATTAGAGACTTTAAATGTGTATCGAAATACCATCTCTCTTGAAATGTGCGAACTCGCGTGTACCGCGCTTAAAGAGATTGATATCACTGAAAAAGAAGGCGGTGTCCCAGTGTTGGAAAAGCCTTATCATGCGAGTAATGACGAACGTACCATAATAAAGATTATTTTGAGCAAGTATAGGGAATTAGGTCGCGTAAAGGATACAACGTGCGTATGCTAGTCCCTGGTTGCTAGATCGTAAAAAGAATGGGGATCCGCGACTTGTTGTGGATTGTCGTGAATTAAATCAACAAACGATTAGGATGCATTACCCTGGTCCAGATTAAGATGAGTTTAAAGCTTTGAAGGGTATTGTAAATTTTTCATAACCCTACACTTGGCTCAACGGTACATACAGGTTCCGTTAAACCAGAAAGCTAGGTCAAAGACGGCATTCATCATCCTCGATGAAACCGGAGATCGAGTTAATCATAAATCTCAAAAAGTTATACTTCTTGATCTCTAGAGTCACATATTTAGAAAACCCGGCCAAAAGAAATTACAAGCGATACTCGACTATGCAATACCGAAGGAAGCGCATAAATTACGTCGCTTTTTAGGTTTAGCGATTTTTTAAAAATACGTTTACAAGTTTCCACATATTGCAAGCCCCTTGTATGATTTATTTAAAAAAAAAGTGCCATTTATCATATGAGAAATCGAAAGTTAAGCGTTTCGTACTTTGTGCGAAAAATTGGGGCAAGAACCGGTATTCAAAGCTTACAATCCAAAGCGCGAAACTAATCTGCATACCAACGCAAGTGCAATAGGTTTAGCCGCAATGCTTCTTCAAAAGGGCGATGACTTAAAATATCATCTCGTGTATGTGATAAGCTGCCGCACTAGCGAACTAGAGAAGAGCTATCATTCAAGTGCGCTCGAGTTACTTGCGATTGTTTGGGCGGTAACGCGATTACGTACTAGGCTTGTAATTATTTCTTTCAGAATTATTACTGATTCTAGAGCATTAGTATACCTTAACACACAAAAAACGAAGAACCCTTAGATTATTCGTTGGGAAAATTTATTTTCGGATTACCTGTTTGATAAAGTGCACTGGCAAGCTGATGAAATGCTACACGTTGACGCTCTGAGTCTTGCGCCCGTCGATCAGAACGTTTTAGATGAAATACCTGAGCAATAGTTAACGTTTTCTCTATTATCAATAACAAAGAAGAGATTCTAATGTATCAGTATACCGATGAAACATTACGCCGTAAAACTGACATTTTTTGAAAACCTGAAAAAGAGCGTACGATAGATGAATTAAGCGAAACTAGAAATTATGAACTCAAAACGGTGTTTTGTATAAACGCGTAGGCGAAAAATTATTGTACGTAATTCCAGCGGCCTTAGGTAAAAGTATGGTTAGACGCTTCCCTGACCTGAAAACCTCATGCAGCAGAAGACATCGAAGATTTGCAGGACGAGGAATCTGACTCATCATGCGAGCATGTAAGCAACGAAATACAAGACTCAGCGAACGGCCACAGAAATTACAAAGATTCGGACTCGCGGACGAGTTAAATTATTGGATGGCCGAATCATAGCGTTTTAAAATGAAAATTAAAACACGAAATTAAATATTCGCGATATAGTAATAAATGAAATAGAGGGCGTAATTCGCTTCGCAAATCGCGTTGCTAGCAAAGACAAGAGCGAATGTTTTTCCCAGCGTCGTGAGAAGTAAAATACGGGCGTTATTTTTGAACGGAAAAATTTAGAGCCAAACACGATTTGCGCGAATTACTTATTTTCAATCTCTTGTATAAGTATTATTAGTGTTTAATTTATCGACTACTCATTTAATCATAATTGCAGAGAGAAGTAAAGTCCGTAAAGAAGGAAAAAGATGACAAATTGCAGCAGATGGAAAAAGAGATTAGGGAGTGGAAGGAATGGGCGGAACAAACGCTTGAGAAGGTGGAGGGCAGGGCGGAAAAGGAATTAGCTAACAGGGGAGAGGGCAAGAATCGAGAAGAAAGATTAAAACTAATCTTCTTGGCTGGAAATTTATCAGTCTGTTTGCAAATTCAACTTAGAATTACAAATATGATATTAAATTATCTTACACATACTGATGAAATTAAGGAAAACGGCAAAAGCGAGAAATAAAGTACCAGCATCGGACCGCATTTTCCAATAGAGTTGATGACAGTATCTAACAGCAGATGACAGTAAATGAGACTGATTTAGAGCAACAAAATTTTTTAGAAGATTGTTTCTTAAGTATAGTAGTGGGCTCTCCACACGCCACGTGGATAATTTAAATTTGCTGATTCCTCCTTTTAACCTCTTGGCTCTAGGCTAGGTAAAGAAAGATTCGAGAAAAACAGATCCTTATTGATTTAACTTTATCTCTTCTAAGATTTTAAGTATAATATATGTTTGTATAAAGAATTCATGTCAATAATAATAATTACTAGAACACGTATGGAGAGTATTAGAACTTTTTTTTAATAATAAAGAAAAATTGCTACTCGTATGATTGCATCATTTTCCTTCGCATCTTCGGTACTGGTATGCAAGATAACGAAAATGGAACCTATTTAAAAATATTTTTAAGGACAGATATTATGAAAAAGATTGGCGAACAAAAATCTCCATCTTCTGACACAAACAACATCTTTGTCATATCCCCGAAAGACAATCCTTCTTCCCATCAGTAGTGACTTCTTTAACTAGAAATTATTTTGATCTATTACAAATGAACGTGAAATATTTTTCTAACTGATTCCGAATGTCAGGTTTAAAACTAAATTTATTCCAAATAATTCCGTCGATTGTTATAAATTCTTTTTTAGTCCGAATTAATGTCTCATGTTCCTTTGAAATGAGCTCGTGCAAATCTGGTTATGAAGAAAGGTTTCATTAAAAGAGATCTTTAGTGGCCCAACTTCATCTCTCCCAAGGTTTCAATTACTGCATACATTTGTATGATGAAATCATGTGATAACGCTTTTTATTTTGCCTAATGATTAATAAATATTATTAAAAATAATAAGAGGAATAGGATCAGGTGTTTCTGAATGCTGCCTCAAAAACAAGAAAAGGTTGACACATTTTTTATTTGACTTAGTGATGTTTAAAGACAATTGGGCATTATTGTTTTTTGGCTAATAAGGGGTCATCAGAATTGGACTAAGCAACCACAAAAAGTGCGCATGCGTCCGTGGTTTTTAAGATGCTCTCGACAACATATTTTATTTCAATCAACGAAATATTTTGCTTCATTACGGTAAAGTCTCTTTTAACTCATGTCAAAGATCCAACAAACAATTTTTATTCAATCAATACAAGACGATTGTGCTAAACAGAGAAAATAACTAATATTATTGCAGGGTTGCCACAAATTATAATGTGATAAGTTTCTATATTCGGAGAGTCTTTAGCAATTTGAATCACCTGGGTATTAATGTTTTTTCAATTTCGTAATATTACGTTATATAGACTTTATGATTTATTTTTGTTTGTTAACACGTCATCCGTAACGTCACTTAAGCATTAAGATTTTGTTAAGTATGCCTTTCTCTATGCCCGTTTAAATTATATTCTCCATGGTGACATAAATAAAGCGTAAATACGCGAGTATATGTTTGACAGTATTCTTCCTTGATTTTTATAATGACGTTTTCAATGGTTGTTAGACACTCGGTTATAAGCTCAAACTGCTCTTTTTCTACAATGTCTACTCGACCGTTTGCCTGTATGCATGCTCTTAGATTTGCTTTTTTGTATACTGGATTGTTGGATGTTGATATGTGTCTAGCAGCAACTTCATCTCGTGCAATAACAAGTGCACAAATACGGGTCGCACCTAATATCCGAGATAAATTACGGGGCAGAGTAACCCACTCCTCTTTATTCATGTCAAATACGATACCCACAGGTGCCAAAGAACGAAATAAACTGAATGGTTCATTAATAAAATTTCCCCCTGCATTCCATCCAAATATGATATGATCCCTTTTTAAGAGAGTTTTAGGAATAACGATCATAGGCTGTTCACCAAATGTTTCGAAATTGCGGAACTGATGTGCAAACGACACGTCTTCGACCGGAGGCATGACGCCGTTGTACCCAGAAAATAAATCCTCCAAAGTTCTTGGTTCTGATTTTATTAATTCTGTAAAAAAGAAACAGTAATAAGTGAATGTTTATGTTATATTACGTTCAGAGATTTTCAAATATTTTCCAAATTACCGACTTAGGCCAGATCCGGCACACAATTTTGTGGATTTTATATTTGGCCCCCTCTTACCACGACTTGACAGTAACTCTTGACAGTAGATGGCGCCCCATTAATTTCTGGGCCTAAAGTGTATTGATTCCAAATGTCTCAAATTAAAGCGTGAAGTGCAAACGTCCGAAATATTTTAATTTATAATTGAAAAAGTGATCAAACAAGTAAAGAAAAATTTCAAAACCCGAGCACAAAACGAGTTCATAGTCATCGTATACTTCAAAATAATAATGAGTTACGTGTTGAAGACTATATAGTAGGTAAATTTATGAATTATGTCAAGATTAAACCTAATCTTGAAATAAGGTTATTTATTTATAAGGAAAGTTGATATGATATAATCGGTATGAAGACAACCTTCTTATTGCAGTATAGTCCAGGGTCAGAAAGGGGCCAGACTGGGTTATCTCTGGGCGCTGATATATTCGCGGACCATTGAGAGGCCCTTTTTATCTAGACTAAATGTAACTTCGTGATTTGCAAATGGAGGTAGTGTGTTAATATTTTAAAGCGGAGTAAGGTTGCAACTATTTGGTAGAGAATTTAACGGTTTTGTTACAAATTCATTCTTTTTGGATGAAAAAATTTGTCAACTGAAATCTTTTTAAACAGATAAATTCAACTAATTTATGAAAATTCATCATTTTCATTTAATCATTTATATCTTTTAGGAGAAATTTCATTTATTCATGAAAATGCAACTTTTTGGTTGAAAACTATTCTTCTTTGCCTGAATATTCAACTGTTTTGTTCGAAAGATTTGGTTAAATCACTTTGTTACGTAATAATTTTTTTTGTTTTGAAGTTTTATATTTGGAGTTGAAAGTGCATCTCTTTACTTGAAAGTTAAATATTTGTTGTTGAAAATTATTATTTTTAAATTAAAAATTCAACTACTTGGGTAAAAGTTACACTACATTACGATACATTAACTACATTAACGATACGTGTGTTAATTAATAAGAAACTGAATAGATACAGCGAATAGGTTATATATTGTCGTTAACGGAGCGAACAAGTACACGAAGTGACAATGACAACAGGGGCCAAAAGACTGACTGACTACTGCACTCACCCGCATAAGTCATACAATGCATACTTGCACACCCACCGCTAGAGCGCACTGCTATGATATCACGTCATATATTTGCTAAACTTCACTATGAACAACAACCGACAATGCTTTAGTAAGCACGTCAGCCAATATTTGCTCTGTTGACATGTACTCGATGGTAATCGCACCTTCTTTCAGTGCCTCGCGTACAAAATGTGCTCCTTGGTTGCCGTTATAGAGCCGAACTGCTTACCGCTGTTCTAATCCAGATTCCACCAAAAATCTTCGCAGATAAATCGCCTCTTTCGCGGCCTCCGTGAGACCCATATATTCAGCCTAAGTGCTAGATAGCGCGACCGTTCTCTGTTTCTTAGCTTCCCAAGAAATCGCTCCACTTCCCAGCATGAACGCGTATCCCGTGTATGATCTTCTATCCTCGGGGCAACTACCCCAGTCGGTATCCACAAAACCTTGAAGTGGCTTGGTTGATTTTTGGAATCCTAAACCCAGATTAGTTGTTCCTCGAAGATAACGCAGGATTCTCTTTCCTGCTATCCAGTGTTTCTTTCCAAAGTAGGTACTGAATGGACTGAGCGAGTTCACGGCATATGATATATCAGAGTGTGTACCTACTGCCAGGTACATTGACGCTCCGATAAGTTCTCTGAAAGGGTAAGCTTCCAGATCTTCCTCAGAGTACTTGTCCGGTTTCACTAGCTTCGTTCCAGGATCCGACGGCGTGACTGCAGGTTTGGATTTATCCATTCCAAATCTCTTTAGAATTTCTTCGATGTACGCTCCATGCGAAATTTTAATCACTCTATCCTTTTGTGTGAATTCTAGGCCCAAACAATGCCTAACGCTGCCCAGATCCTTAACGTCAAATTTTGACTTCAGCTGCTCTTTAAACTCAGCCATCCAAGCTAGGTTCGTTGATGCTATTAAAATGCCACCCACATAAGTCACTGCGAACAACGTATCTGGACTTCGGCTACTCAAGTAGACGCATGTGTCGGAGGTAAGCGGCTGCAGCCCAAATTCTCGCAACTCTTGATCAAGTTTCTTGTGCCACTGACGACCAGCCTGTTTTAGACCGTACAAAGTCTTTCATGCGACACACTCTATTACCAGCCTTGATTTCTTGTAGTATCTTCGAAACCATCCTGAGTTTAGTACCACATCCCTTTCTCCACGGCGAGGGCAATCACCAAACGAATCGAGCTCAATCGAGCTACTAGGGCGAAGGTTTCCTGGAAGTCGATTCCAGGGCGTTGAGAGTATCCCTTTGCTACAACTCGAACCTTCCTTCTCTCTAGAATTCCGTCAGAGTCGAATTTATTTCTTAAAATGATCCGTCATCCGATCATATTTCGATCCATTGGTTGTTTCACAAGTTCCCATGTTTCGTTTCTGATGAGTGCGTCGAATTCTTTACGAATGAAGTTTTTCCACTCTTCGACTTCATCTCCAGATAGAGCCTCCTTCAACAACACTTCTGCGATATTTGCGTATTTCAACTTTTCCACGAAGGCGACTCACCCCTCTGCGACGTTGTATTCCTTCCGTGGTCTTCCCCGAAGTCCTGTCCTTCCTGGCTGTTCATATACATCGAGATCAGAGCCCCCGTCGGAAACAACACGATCCTCATTGGCAGAACCTCCGTCTATATCTGTCTCAAATCCCTCGGATTCTTGAAGAAATCCATCCTGCTCCCCCTCCGATGAAACTTCAACGATATGTTCAACTCTTCGAACTTCTAGTTCTACGCTGCTTTCCACGGATTTTATGCCGAGTTCGACCCATTTCTTTTCTTTAAGTTGCTTTTCTACCTTCTCATGAAAAGCATTTTCCGAGACGAAATCACGTCCGTTTCTTCCTGAGAGATGCTCGCCCATGAAATCAACGTTTTCGGTAACTTCAATTTTCCTCTCAGTTGCTGTCCAAACTAGATATCCCTTGGTCTGATTGTCTAAGGAGAAGACTCTACATCCGAACGTTCTAAGATCGTTCCGAAGGTAGTTCGCTGTCACTACAGACGCAGCCCAAAAAGATCGCGGAATATTTGCCTCGAACATCATGCATCTTGTCATCTCAACTAGAGTGAGATTTTTCCGCTCGGCCACTATATTCTGTTCTAGTGTGTAGACAACTGTGAGTCTCCTTTTAAATCCACAGTCATCCATAAACTTATTAAAAGCATTGTTGCAATATTCCTTATCGTTGTCCGATTGCACACACTTAATTTTTCTTCCTGTTTGATTTTCAACGAGACTTTTGTAGCTTTTAAAAGCATCCAAAGCTTGATCTTTGCTTTTCAAGAATTTCACTTCTGTCCTTTCCGTTAAGTCATCCACGAAAATTATGAATTATTTAGACGCCCTGACGAGTGAGTTCGCATGGGTCCGCATAAATCCGTATGCACTAAGTCCAGCATTTTCGTTTCTCAAGACGAATTTTTAGGAAAAGGCTTCTGCTTTAACTTTCCCTTTGCGCAAGATTCACACGTTAGTAGCTTTTTCTTGACATCAAGATTTATTCCGCAAGCTGTTTCCGTACCCTCGATTTTCTTAACGTTCTTTTCGTTCAAGTGTCCCAAACGCTTATGCCACAATTCTAAGGAACCAGCGCCGCGCTTTTTAGTCGCTGCACCTGCTGTTTCCACGTTTTCTCGCACATAATATAAATCACCGATTCAATCCGCGACTAATTTTAATTTGCCATCCGGGACTCGACCCACAGCGTCTAGCTGTTTCAATACGACTTCGAAACCCTTATCGGTGATTTTACTGACCGACATCAGATCTGTATGGAGATCTGGCACGTATAGTGTATGTTCTAATTGTACTACCGACGATTTGGACTTACCCGACACATTCAACTGCACAGTTCCAATCGCTTTAACTTTGGCAGTGGCGTTGCTCGCCAAATTTAAACTGTTACTGTCACACTTTTCCGTCTTCAAAAATTTTCTTTTGTCGTTGTGAGAAAGCATATGTGCGCTGTCCCAGAATTTCCATTTTGCTGTGGACACTTATTTGGTTTATGCCCCACCCTTTTACACTTGAAACACTAAAACGGGAATTGTGTGCTGGATCCTCCTTTTTCGTCTCCCCTACTCTCTGTGCACGGCTTCTTTCCCTTCCTGTGTCTCTGAGCGCTGCTTGCTATCATGGCGCCCGGCAAGTTTTCTCGCGCTTTCGACAGCCTCGCATCGCTTTCCTGTATGGTTTTAATTTTTAGCGATTCAGAATCGGGCAACTCATCCTGCGACTCAATGGCGCACCGGAGTTTATCCACTGCATCGAGGAAGTTTCTGATGTGATCACGCACATTCTCACCTTCCGCCATTTTGTGCAATATGAGCTGTTTTAGAAACGTTGCCTTCCTAGCCGGCCCTTTAGATTGGTATATAGAATGCAGCTTCCTCCAGATTTCATTTGCTGTGCCGCAGCTTTTAATCTTCTTCAGCTCTGTAGGATTTATCGCCAAGACTAAGTGCGAACGTGCCTTCCTATCGGCCACGTCCCACATCTTGGCTGCTGTTTCAGATGCCACATCACCTACCGGTACACTAAGTCGAAATTTTTCACCACTCACGTATTCCTAAGCGTCATTTTTCACCAACAAAGCTTCAGCCTGAAGCTTCCACGTATCGAAATTGTCTTTCCCGAGCGTCTCAATGCGCGCCAATTGCATGGAACTCATTTTTGGGCGATTTACCGAACCGACGCTTCCCCTCGAACGCGAAGCTACTCAAGACTTTACGAACAATGTCTGAATGTTCCATAGCCTATAGAAGATATCCAGGATAGATGTGTTAATTCATAAGAAACTGAATAGATACAGGGAATAGGTTATATATTGTGGTTAACGGAGCGAACAAGTACACGAAGTGACAATGACAACAGGGGCCAAAAGACTGACTGACTACTGCACTCACCCGCATACGTCACACAATGCATACTTTCACACCCGCCGCTAGAGTGCACTGCTATATCACGTCATAGATTAGCTAAACTTCACTATGAACAACAAAAATGAATGAATCGAATTGAGAATCTAACATCTAACATCGTCTTATATCGTTCATAAGAGATTCTATGTTTAAAGTATTGCAATATTTAAATGCTGGTATTTTAATATTAATTATCAAAAAATAGAAAATTAGTCATGAACTTTAATTATTAAACAGCATGCGAGTTTCAAAAAATAAATTACCAGTTTCATTTATATTGTTCACAATTTAAGAATTTGCAATTAAAAATCTATAAAACTGATTAAATCAAAATCATTTAAATTTTGTCCCTTTCATTTATCGGCCTCTAAATTAATTTTTTTACATATTTTAATGACTTGCTTTCAAAATTTCTTAAATTTAGAAGATTTATAATTCAGAACTTGACTTTTGATTTTCAAAATTGTCAAAGTTTATACGCTTATAGTAGATATATTTATTTAATAAATACAAATAAAAATAATATAAGAAGAATTTGATAGAAATAATAAAAATAAAAAGAATTAGTTTATCCCAACTGTTTTTATACTACTGTGCGATACTGAGACTTCCAAACACTGAATATTTACTGGCATAAAGAACTTTTAAATAAAATTATTAAAATTTGTCCCGCAATTTTTTAATCATTCAAAACTAAGGACATGGCCCTAAAATCTTTCGGATTCTTACTCCACATTTTTGCGAATCATTTAAAATATTAAAAATATTTTTAAATTTGCATTTTATTTAGAATTTTCTTTTAACACTCTTCAGCTTTAAATTATTGAAAAATAATTTTAAAAACTTCTGAAAAATCTGCTCACCATTTAAAATTATTTAAATTTTTATCAAGATTTTTAAATTTGAGCTAAGTAGAACATTTCCTAATTTTAAAATAATGTTTCATTCCTTAAAAATATTTCAACATTTTAAATTTCGTAGTTTTTTTTTTTGTCTTCATTTTTAGGACTTTTAAAATATTTTAGAAAAAATGCTAGTTATTTGCAATAGTAGATTGCGTAAAAAGGGGAGAAAAGCAACGACTTCCGACGAATGTGCAAGCTTGCCGCGCGGGCGAAGCGAGGACGGCATTCACACGAGGCTAGAAACTGCCTCTCCCCTTATCACGTACTGTATTTTCCATAAGTGACCGCTCAATGGACGATCCCAAGAAAGTATAAGTCAAATTCGGTTTCTTCCCTAGAGAGGTCAAGTGATGACGTAGGTTATTTTAAGTGAGTTTTAACTTTTTAAAGATTTTTTCTAATTTGTATAATTTTTTGGGTAAAACTAATCTTCTTAGTGGGAAATTTATTAGTCTGTTTGAAAATTCAACTTAGAATTGCAAATATGATATTAAATTATCTTACACTTACTAATGAAATTAAGGAAAACGGGAAAAGCGAGAAATGAAGTACCAGCTTCGGACCGCATTTTCCAATAGAGTTGATGACAGTATCTAACAGCAGATGATAGTAAATGAGACTGATTTAGAGAAAAAATTTTTTTTAGAAGATTGTTTCATATGTATAGTAGTGGGCTCTCCACATGCCACGTGGATAATTTAAATTTGCTGATTCCTCCTTTTAACCTCTTGGCCCCCTTCCCAACATCATCATACGCTTACAGTGTAAAGAAAGATTCGAGACAAACAGATCCTTATTAATTTAACTTTATCTCTTAAAGATTTCAAGCATGGTATATATTTTTATAAAGAATTACTGTCAGAATTTTATTTGCATTTTTTTTATATTTTTTTTTTATTTTAATTTTTATTCAGGCTTTGCGATTTTAGTAATAATCAATAATAATAATGACTAAAACACGAATGGAGAGTATTACATCTTTTTTTTAATAATTAAAAAAAAATTGCTACACGTATGATAGCATCATTTTTCTTCGAATCTTCGGCATTCGTATCCGAGATAATGAGAATGAAACCTATTCAAAAATATTTTAAAGGACTGATATTATGAAAAAGAATGGGGAAGCAAAATCGCCATCTTTTGACATCTTTGTCATACCCCCGAAAGACAATCCTTCTTCCCATCAGTAGTGACTTCTTTATGCTATTTAACACAGTGCGCAGTCACTTAAGTAAACTTTCGAATTTTCGAATTCTTAAAAAAAAATTTCAATTAATTGCTAGCCATGTTTACGTGAACTTTTCAAAAATATTTGAAAGAATAAAAAGGTGGGGGTTTACAACAAGAAAAATATTCACAATTCCAAATTCGAAGAAATAATCCAAAAAAATTTTTTCCAAAAATGCAATTCTCAAGTTTTTCTCGTAAACGATGGAATTTATTTTTTAATTTAATATTCTGTTAAAATAATTTAAACTTAAGAATATTCTATTATGAATCTTACAACATGCATAATTTTCCAGTTACAATTTTTATGTAAACACTTCCTAATTTCAAAGATTCAAAATTGCAATTTCAATCATTTTAAAGCGTTAAAATTGAAAGCTCTTGAATTTTGAAAACGCACAAATAAATATTTGTGAGCCTTAACGATTTAGGAAATAAAACTCAAGATCTCAATCCTTCGTATTTCAAATTGAGGAAATTTCGAAATTAAATAATGAAAATTAAGAAAAAATAGATTTAAAGGCGGAAAAATGAAATTGATCAAATTCAAAGGATTTTGAAGATCAAAAATAAAGTTTTCAATCCAATATCTTTTAAATTGAAGATATTCTGAAAACTTGTCAAATTTTTAATTATAGTTTGTCAAAATTAATAACACTTGAATTCTAAAGAAGTATTACTTTTTTAGGATTTTGAAGTTTGAAAATTAATTTTTCCATACAAAATTGGTATCCAAAATAATATAACATTATCACTGTGATTTCACTGCGCTCGCAAGTTTGAGCGCGCCTAGGGCGCGTGGGTGTTGTTTCTCGCGCTCGGTCTTTCTATATTCCCCACAATTGTGCACAGACTTTTTAAAACTAAAAGTCAAAGCATCAACAGCAGTAATTTGGTGGTTGTGAATTCTCTTTTGTTAAAGCTCATTCGGCTTTAACGAAATTTAACCCAAATCAATCTATCTAGATGGGAGCAGATTCGAAATAAAACGCGATACTCGATCGGGGCCCAAGTTCAGCGCTCAGATATAACCCAGGCTGGCCCCGCTTAGGCCCATATTAATTTATTATTCTTAATTAAAGGATATTTTAAAATATAGCAATATCAAAAGAGAATATAACAATTAGGTTATGAAAAAGATCACGATATAAAAACATTGGAGTAAGTAAAATTAGAAACAAAATGTTTTTAAACCCCTTTTTGAAGCGAACTGAAAAAGTCGAAAGACACAATATTCAGCACAGTAAATATTACTTCTGCTTCTTTTCTTAGAAATAAATAATCTTATACAGAGGTTAGGTTTTATCTTAACATTCTTAACAGACTTGATCAATTTACCTACTATATAGTCTTCAACTCCTTACTCAGGATTATTTTGAAGTATACGATGCCTACGCTCTCGTTTTGGAATTTTTCTCTACTTATTTGATCACTTTTTCAATTATAAATTAAAATATTTCTGACGTTTGCACTTTACATTGTAATTTGGGATTTTTGGAATCAACCTATTTTAGGCCCATAAATTTATGGGGCGCCATCTACTGTCAAGTGTAGCAAATATTTTGACATTCCTGCACGGGCTATTACATAAACTTTCTTTTATTGCTGTTTCATTTTTACAGAATTAATTAGTTCAGAACCGAGCACTTTGGAGGATTTATTTCCTGGGTACAACGGCGTCATGCCTCCGGTCGAAGAATTCTCGTTTGAACATCAGTTCCGCAATTTTGAAACATTTGGTGATCAGCCTATGATCATTATTCCTAAAAATCTCTTAAAAAGGTATCATATCATATTTGGATGGAATTCAGGGGGAAGTTTTATTAATGAACCATTCAGTTTATTTCATTCTTTGGCACCTGTGGGTATCGTATTTGACATGAATAAAGAGGAGTGGGTTTCTCTGCCCCGTAATTTATCTCGGAAATTAGGTGCAAATCGTCTTTGTACACTTTTTTTACGAGGAGGGGAAATCTTCAAAAAGACACCCAGCCTAAGATTTGTCTTAATTAAAAGACAGATTCGTAGTGTGTGTAGTGTCAGATTCTTACTGACTAGAACCCCTTCTCTTTTCAGCCTACCAAAGTATCCGGAAACCGCTTTCGTATTACTTCAGAGACTTCGGTCATGGGCTACTGCGCCGAAGCGGCGTTCACCATCCATGATGTTCTCCAACCTTCGAGTCAACTTACTCATCCATCTCCGCTGACTTTCCTATTGACCGTCGAGGGGGTACGCCTTAGTGCCAACTTTTGGCAAACTGACGCCTTGTGCCCCTTCTGACTGTACCGCAAGCAGCATGTGCTTCGGTCTTCTCCTTTACAATCTCGGGTTAGGTGGCCAAAATCGTGGCATCGGTAGCACCGGGTTTCAGCAGTCAATGGTTTTACCCGGCAGCTTACTTATCCCACCTTGAGTCTGGCCACTTTCGCATCATTCAGTTCGATGAAGGCACAAATGCACCCTCTGATACTCCTCTTTGTAAGATTTATCTTTGGGGAACTAGCAACGTGTTCCCCAAGTAAATCCTCTAGTGCTTTCTGCACTTCTTTCACCTCAGTCGTTTCTATCAGGTCACAAGCCATGAGTTTGACCCTAGGGATTAGGTGTCTGACGCCACCTTTATCTCCTAACATTCCCTTTAATGCGTCGCCAAAGCTGGCTCTCTCCTGCGGTTTGGCTATAACTTCGAGGAGAACTTCCCCCGCCTTGGTCATGCGGGATGTTTTTGACATCGACTCCAAGTTGCTCGGGCTTGACAGACGTTTGCATATCCTTTAGGATGCTCGCATACGTCTGTCCAGGGGCGGGCTTGATGATGAGAGCCTCGTCGCGAATCCTCCTCTTTTTACTCCTTCCACCACCGCTCAGTTTGGCAGTTTGAGCAACTTTTCTGAGGGTAGCAAGTTCCTCTTTCTCCTTTCTCTTCTGCTTTCTCCGCTTTTTTTAGCTTTCAACCTTAGTATAGCCTCCTGGCTCTTTCGCTTGAGGTTGCTTTTTGGGAGCGCCCTCCAAAGTTTTCTCCTAAGGTTTCAGAATCTCGACGGATATTTGTTTCTTCGTTAGAAGTTTCTCATATTTGCCTCTGACGTTCTCAAGCTGCCGACGAAGATCCTTATTCTCTCAGAGCAGCTTCATGTCGGCCACGGCTCTAGAGCATCCGCCAACCTGCCGCACCCAGGTGGCAATGCCTTTATGGCGTTCCAGCTCAACTTCATATCGATTTCGCATATTTCCTTTTTAGGCTTGTATGCCGTTCGCAGCAGTTTCTCCATTTTTTCGACTTCTGCAGTCACGTTCTCTATGAAGTCTACACATTCTACTGCTTTTAACGGCAGTACAGTGCTCTTCACTTCAGGGCTGCTATCCCGCCTCTTTCTCTTTGCCCTATGCATCTTGTCGCCGAGCGAATGGGTTCTAGTTCGTGGTGGTGTCCTCTTTACAGAATCCATTTCCGCCAGAACTTCCATCTCCTCCACCGATAAGTTGTGCGATTGGCTCCCCCCAAAATCCGCGGAGCCGGCGTCGACCACCTGGGCTTGCACCCGATCGGAATCGACGGTGAGATCTTTCCTCACTTAGGGTATGTCGTTTTTCTCAACATTCTTCATTTTTGATTTTAATTCCGGGTTCCTTCCCCTAGCTGGTTTTAGTCCGCCCCGGGTATTTGATTTCCCCGGTACTACCCATATCTGGGAGGCGTTCCCCTATCCGTAACCTGTAGAGGCGCCCGATGGAGGACCATCAACCCTACACGGGGTCTTTGTACACTTGTTATTGCGCGAGATGAAGTTGCTGCCACACACTATCAACATCCAACAATCCAGTATACAAAAAATCACACCTTAGAGCATGCATACAAGCAAACGATCAAGTAGAAATTGTAGAAAAAGAACAGGTAGAGCTTATAATCGAGTATCTAATAACCATTGAAAACGTCATTATAAAAATCAAGAAAGAATACAGTCAAACATATACGCGCGGATTTACGCTTAATTTATATCACCATGGAGAATATAATTTAAACGGGCATAGAGAAAGGCATACTTAAAAAAATCTTAATGCTCAAGTGAAGTTATAGATGACGCCTTAACAAACAAAAATAAATCATAAAGGATATAATGAAATTAAACGAGTAACTGGAAAATTATGCATGTTGTAAGATTTATAATAGAATATTCTTTAATTTAAATTATTTTAACAGAATATTTGAAAATATTTCAAAAACTTTCAAAATATTTCCAAGATTGTCAAAAAAATGGAAGACTTTCTGTCAATTTTTCTTAGTTGGATAGATTTTTTTTTAAATTTTAAAAGTGATTCAAATCACATTTAAAGATTTTGGAAAAATTAAGATTTTTGGTTAAGCTGCCAACTCTCAAATTTTGATTTACTTAAAAATTTCGTCATATTACGTTGAAAATTTTTATTTATTTGAATTTTTACCCTAAAAATTAAAAGATCGCAAACTATCAAAAAGGTGTTTAGCCATTCCAAAAATTAATATTATGCTTGCAAAATACATTTATTGATTAAATTAATTCTTACATATTAACAATTAAACTGTTTTTAATTTTGACAATTTACGATTCAAAATGTTTTCCAATGTTTCAGCTTTACAATTGTTGTAGTTTTGATGACTTTTAGTTTCTATAAGAATCAAGAAATAAGCATTTACATTTATAAATTTTTTATATCATTGAACAAAAATGAAATCTTTAAAATTGTATAACTTTGAATCTTAAAGTAAAGAAATTTAAGAGAACAATTTGAAATTCTCTAATTTTGATCATTGACATTCTAAACTTATTTAATTTGAAAATTTAAGAATTAAAAATTTGTCTTTATAGCTGTAAATTTATCCAAATTTTTAAATTAAGATTTAAACTTAATTCATCACATCGAAAATTTACACTCACACCCAAATTTTCAATTAAATTATTCAAATTTTTTCTAACATTTTTTGAACTTTCAAAACGAGGGGCATTGCACTAAAATCTTCCGGATTCTTACTCCACATTTTTACAAATCGTTTAAAATGTTCCATATATTTTTAAATTTTCCACTTTTTTTAAATTTTCGGAACATCAAATTAGTCGCGAATCATTTAAAAACTTCCGAAACATCTGAATACTATTTGCAACTATTTACACAATTTAAAATTACTTATTAAAAATTACATGATTCAAAATTTGCTTAGTGTTTCCAAAAAAAAGTTTTATTCTTTCAAAATATTCAATAATTTGGAATCTTGAAGATTTTAGATAATTTTTCAATTTTGAAAGAGTTTAAGGTTTTAAGAAAAAATGCAAATCATTTGAAAAGATATGTCAATTTTTTTAGATACATCAATAATGAAATGTAGAGTTTCCAAGGTTTAAAAACACTTTTAAAGATTTCGAAAATTAGGATTCCTGATAAAATTTTAAACAAGTTGTTATTAAAAAATTTCGTTTTTAAACAAAATTTCAGAAAATTTCATTGTTATCAAAATTATTGAAAGATTTCTAGAAGAATTTGAAGTAGCTTTCTTACTTTCAAAGGTTTTTTTCTAATTTAAGGAAATATTCAATTCAGCTCGTATGATTTTCTCAGATTCATCTTTCTTGGTTAAAAACTAATCTTCTCGGTAGGAGAATGATCAATATTTTTAAAAATTAAAATTATAATTATAAATATGATATTAAATTATCTTACACTTACTAATATAATTAAGGAAAATGGCAAAAGCGAGAAATAAAGTACCAGCGGCAATGTCCATTTTCTAATATAGTTGATCACAGTCTATAACAGATGACAGTAATAATACTGATTTACAGATAAATAAAATTTTCTAGAAGTTTTTTTCATGCGTATTTTCTACTTTCCACGCAGATAATGTTGATTCATGTATTGTGATTTATTTGCTTGGATCCCTGTCTGTTATCGCAAAACGTACGTCATTTGAAAACTTGTAACAGCATACGCTCACAGTTTAAAGAAAGATTAGAGAAGAACAGATATTTATTGACGCGACTTTGGGTTGGGCTTGGCCAGAAGGACAACTTTGCACGCCGTTGGTGAGACGGATAACTGTGTACGTACGAACTGTGCAGGTGGAAATTTATACATGAACAGTTGGCTGAGTGCCATCTGCGCAAGTGCACATTTGGCTGAGTACCATCTGTGCAAGTGCACAGTTGGCCGAGTACCATTTGTGCAAGTGCACAGTTGGCTGAGTACCATCTGTGCAAGTGCACATTTGGCTGAGTACCATCTGTGCATGTGCACAGTGTGACTTTCCGGATGTGCTAGTTCACGGATGTAACTTTCCTAACTGTGCACTAGCGCATATGCGACTTGTCGAACTGTGCACGCTCAGGTCCTTATGTAAGGATCTATACGAATGTGGTCCTTTTTATCCGCGTATAAAACATTTTTAACATTTAAAGGTCGACATAACGACGACGAACTACCGTGCCCACTCGGTAAGTATTTATTTTTCTAAAGTGCCTTACCTGTCTTGGATTTCACAAATTCGTTAGTTTATTTGATGTATTTTCTCATGATTTAATAAAAAGTACATTCAGAAAAACATCGTCTAAATAATTTTATCACAATTTTGACTATAGCTTATGTGTCTTTGTCATTGGCTAGTAGGGAATGGGAAAAGGAATGAATTGTTGCCTGACTGATTTCATAGAATTCAAACAATTAAAGGAATTCAGGCAATTGAAGAAATTCACAGAATAAAAGCAATTAACAGAATTCAAAGGAATTCTATGAATTCACAGAATTTTAAGAATTCAAGAAATTCAGAGAATTCAGAGAATTCAGAGAATTCAGAGAAATCAGAGAATTCAGAGAATTCAACGTATTAAGATATTTCAATGCATGTAGGGAATTCAAGGAAATCATAAAATTCAAAGAAGTCTAAGAATTATTAGAATTTAAGGCATTCAGGGAATTCAGGAAATTCAGGATATTCAATCATAGGAATTGAGAGAATTCAAGGGATTCAGAGAATTTAAGGGATTCAGCCAATTCAAGCTATTCCGTGAATTCGAGAAATTTAGCAAATTCAAAGGAATTCAGATGATTCTAGAAATTCAAAGAATTCGGGGAATCTACAGAATGTAAAGAAATTAAAGTTTATGGAATTCAGAAAATTTAAGGAATCTAAGGAATTAAAGGAATTCGGAGAATTCAAGGTGTTTAAAAAATTTAAGGAATTTAGGGCATGCAGGGAATTTAAGAAAATCAGAGATTTCAAAGAATTCAGAGAATTTAACTAATTATAAGAATTCCAGGAATTCACTGATTTCTTGAAAATTCTTGAATTCCTAAAATTTTTTCAGTTCTCTGATGTCCCTAAATTATCTAATTTCCTTAAATTCTCTTACATATCTGAATTATGTGAATTCCTTGAATTCTCTGAATTGAGGAAGTTTTAAAATTCCTTGAATTGTTTGAATTCCTTGACTTCTACGAATTCTCTTAATTCCTCGAATGCTCTAAATACTGTGAATTTATTGCATTTTTTCAATCCTCTGAATTCTCTGGATTTCTTAAATTGTCTACTTTCCTTGAATTTTCTGAATCCCTTGAATAATCTAAATTCTTTGAATTCTCTTAATTACTTAAATTCTGTGAATTCCTTGAATTTTCTTAATCCCCTGAATTCTCTGGATTGCTGCAATTTTCTTGTTTTCTTAAATTCCCTGAGTTCTCTGAACTGTTTGAATTTTCTTGATTCCATGAATTTTCTGAATTCTTTTAATTTTATCCCTTTCTATTCCTTTTTATAATTTTCCGGCTGCATTTGGTTTAATTTTTTAACTTTAATTTGTCACCGGATTTACTTGCCACTCTATGTAATTATAAAATAAATAGGAGCCCTGCTCATTGTGTTTTAGACTTTCTGATTCATCATCAGTTGATTCTTCAGTTTATTCCTGAGAGGAATCGCACATTCTTCTTTCAGGTAATTTAATGTTGATCTTCCTATCGACTATCTCTATTCCAGTGATTGTTTGCTTAGTTTTATTGCACTTGGAGGTCTATAACTCCCCCCTAATTGGCGTGTCAAGTGTTTTTATTTTAGTTCATTTCTTCTCTGGTGTGATTCCTTTTTCCACTATGTCTGTGTCTTCTAGAGCTCTACTAAGTACGTCTAGACTGGTAAAAGGGATTAGTCTAGATAAGCAGTCCGTAGCTTTATTCTCTTTCCGTTTAATGTACTGGATTTTATACTTGTTTTGTTCTAATCTGAGTCTCCATCTCAGTAGATCATCTCAGGAGCCCACACGATTGCTAAAAATTCTTCTTCCCTAGTGGTATAATCTTCTTCTGCGTCGTTCAATGTTCTCGATGTAAATGAGCAAGGGTGTCCGTTCTGTGATAGCACTGCATCTAATACAACGTTAGATGCATCTATGATGAGCACAATGGTTTTCTTGATGTTCAAAAATCATAGTGCTAGTGCTGAGGATAGAGCGGTATTTACTTGTTCAAAACGTTCAGTGCATTTGATTATCCTGTGAAGTATTTGATCTTTTTGTGTTGGCCTAATTAGAGGTCTTGCTAGTCTAGAGCAATTTTCAAATAAATTTTTTTTAGTATTCTGTCAAGCCCAAGAAAGACTCAATTTTCTTAAGTATGGTAGGGACTTTGAAGTTCTTTACAGCTCGGCTTTTTGATGGATTAGTTTTGTCTTGATCCTTGGCAAGCAGATGGCCTAAATCCTCATGTTCTGATCCTAGATACTCGCATTTAGTTTGTTCTAATGTGCCGTTTTCTAATTTTGAGTCATTTATATTCCATTCTCTGAAACTTTTTCGGCTTTGTTTGACATTTTGGTAACTTTTTATCTCCTATTTAAAATTTATTGGTCTTCTTCTTAAATTGTATGTGTTAGCTTGTCTTTCGTTTGCCTTATAAAAATTTGTCTGAACTTCTTCTTTAATTATTTGCACCCTTCTCAGTCTATCTGTTCATTTATCTATTTTTAAAAATTCTATTTCGCTGTTATTTTCTATCGTTTTTCTAAGTGACTCGATTGGTTCTAATTCGCGACCTAAATTAAAAAATGCTAGGGTCAATTGGGTGGACGAGTTTTTGTTAGTATTTATTGCAAACTGCAAATCGTCTATATGCTCGACCCAGGTGAAATGATCATTATCTATATAGGTTTTGATTATTTCTTTAATTGTTCTATTACAACGTTCTGTCGGGTTTGCTTAGGGGTAGTATTTAGACGTTTTTGTGTGCCTAATACCAAATTTGTCTGCTAAGTCTCTTAAAGTTTTGTTAACGAATTCCGTGCCATTACCAGTGTAGTAAATCCGCGGTGTTCCCCTACGGCAAATTACACGTGTGTGGAATTCCGACTCTATTGTAATCCTAATATCTACAAAAACTTAGAAGTATTGGTTTTTTCTCTTTTTCGAGATCGGTAATGAACCCATGATATCTGCATCAATCATGGTCCATCGTTCTTCGACAATTATTTTTTCCATTAGCCCTAATTTTGGTTGGTTACTTGCTTCAGTTGTTTGACAGACTTTACAGTTTTTTACATATTTGATTATTTCGGAATACATCCCTTGAAGAAGTAGTACTATGCAATTATCGAGGTTGTTTTTTCGGAACATAAGTGTCCTGCTTGCATATCGTTATGGTTTTCTTTTAGAAATTGAATTCGTAATTTTTGAGTTACGACGAGTTTCTATGGATTAGAGTCTGGTAAGAGAGTAGATTTTAGTGGGTCAGTTCTAGAAAAATACTTTTGGTTTTTCTACGCTACACGCTAATGCAAACGCTATATTTTTTGCTGACTCTTCTGACCTCGACAAAGCATCAGGGACGCAATTTGAGCTACCTTTGCGATAAATGACTTCGTAGTCAAATTCCAAAATTTAGTGTTATGTCAGGTTTAGTTTTGTTTTTAACTTCAGTTATCGCGATGGGTAACCACCAAGTTTCTGAATCATAATCTAGGGTCATCCGTAGGGCTTTTAGCATATCTGTACCTAAAACACCTACGGAGTTTAAATTTGGGACTAACCTGAAGATAACATGCTTTGTGTTTAAACTAACTTTAATTGAGATTACTATTTTCCCAATTGTGTTGACTGTTTCACCGTCCGCTACCATTAATTTTCGCGAGACGGTTTTAAAAATGGAAAATGTTCAATTCTGGAGTTTCTCGAGCAATTCCTTACCAGCGTATGAATGTGCGGCTCCAGTATCCACTAAAATACGAAATAAACTACCTTTGAACTTTGTCATTAGACGAAAGCGTGTTTCCGTTATTTCGTCTATATCCGAGTTTAAGAATTGTGGGGTTCCGTATTAGGTTTTAATATCTTTATCTGGCCGTTCGCGTTCTATGGGCATTCTCTTTTAAAATGAACTAATAGATTACAATGATAACAATTTAAATGATTAGTTTTGGGTTTCCCTAATCTTGTAAATTATTGTTATTATTTTACCGGATTCTAGATTGAGCCCAACGACGTTTGATTGAGCAATGGTAAAATTTGGTTATATGGTTTCAATGGATATCTTGGTATATTGCTTTGGAATCTAGGTTGAAAATTTGTTTTGATTCTAAATTTGAATCCAGCTGGATATAAATTGTAAGACTGGTTTTGATTTTCGTTTCCGCTATAATAATTACTTTCCTAATTTTTATTTTCCCACATATCTTTACTATTTTCCGAATTATCTTTATCCTCGTTACCGTTATTACGCTTTTGTTCGTTTTTGTCCTCAACTTTTGGTTTTATAATTTGTAAAACTCACTTCTAATTTTGAAGTTGGCTAGTTCAGTTTTCCATTCTTTGCTTTTTAATTTTAAGGTTTTCGTAAGAAGTCCGTTTTTGGTTACAAAATTGAATTTTTTGTCTAATTTCCTCAGGAAATCTTTCGTACACGTAAGAATTTTTAAAATTTTTAAAGAAGTCTGATAATTTTCTTTAAGATGTTTTATTTACAGAACACCAATCTTTAGAGTCTTCTAACATTAGTGCTGAAAGGTTGTTTGTGTCATTCGGAAAGGAAAATAAGTTGCTGAAGTGGTTTCATTATTTATTTGGTTATTGGATTCGAACTCGTTATCTGTATTATTATTGTAAATTCTGTCGATTCTGTCAAGTAATGGTTCGCTGTCATCAGAATTTTCTAGTTTTAAATTATTAGGTCTTAATTTGTAACGGGTGTCAATATTATTGTAAGAAAATTTAGTAGCTAGTTCCATTTATTCGATTTGGACCGACTGCCTGTTATGAGATTCGCTTTTGTTTTTCCTATAATTTTGTTCTAATATTTTTTTCCATCTTCGGAATAGCTATGAGCTGTTGGATTATATCTAATCCCTGGTTTGCCCGTTCTTCTCTTTCTTTAAAGAATCTTTCCTTTTTTTGATTTATAAATTCATCGAACTTTGCATTTTTTAAAAGTTCGTCAGTTTCTAAAACGAATTGTGTTTTGTTTTCTAAAAATGAATCGCGTTTGAAAGTTTCGTTGTTTATTTGCTTTAAATTATTTCTTTGGACTGACGCGCTTACTACGGGTAAATTTTCGTTATCCCAGAAGAAAGTATTATTCATTGGATCAAAGGTTCTGTTTGGAATTTGAGTAATGTTGTGGAGTTGGTGTTGTTTGTTTCTAATTTGTGTTGTTTCTGTAATTATTTTTTGAGAAATTCCTTTTTTGTCGTACTTGCTGCCCATTGTCTGGATTTCAGTGTCTTCCATAGCCGTGAGCGATAGATTTGTTAATTTTTTTTGGGATGGCTCCTAAATTTTTTGGGAAATTGAGAACGTACTTTCGATATTTGGTCTCCTTCTGAGATTATTTAAACTAATGTCCTGGGTTGGAAGTGCAGCAGCATCTTTGAGGTGTAGGCTATCATAGTCGCTTCATATTGTCCTAGGGTTGGCCATTATATTTTTAATTTTTCCTGTTGGGGTTATTTGAAGTAGGACCGAAACCCCACATTGGTGCGCCAACAGAGCCATCTTTAGTTGTCCCGTAGAATGAGATAGTTCTAAGACGTCACATAGTAACCTCAAAATCATTTTTAATTATCATTTTGTTTATTGCTAAAGATATTAATGCTGCTGAACATTGTTCGTTTCTTTTAAACGTGTGCAAGTGTCAGTTTAAAGTTACGTAACATACATCAGGTGACGCAATTAAGTTGTAAGTATAGAATAATTTATAACATTGCTGCAGGATATCTTCGAATTGTAATTGTAAATAGAAAAATGTGTAGGTTATTCTGTCGGTTTTCTTTGCATGTTTACTAAGTTTACTGATATAACTTATACTGTTCATAATACAGGTAAATGTTAGTAAACTTAGCAAACATGCAGAGATAACTGGCAGAATAACCTACACATTTTTCTGTTTGCAATTACAATTCAACGATGATCTACAGCAATGTTATAAAATTATTGTATATTTACAACTGATTTTCGTCACTTGATATATGTTACTTAACTTTAAATTGACACTTGCACACGTTTAAAAGAAAACAACAATGTTCAACATTATGTATGTCACTAACAATGAATAAAACGATTATTGAAAATGATTTTAAGGTTTCTACTGGATGCAATAAATTAATCTTATTCTCCGGGTCAACTGAAGATGGCTCTGTTGGCGCACTAAATATGTGGCTAGAAAAATACATGGGCTTGATCTTAGGTTAACAATTCTGTTACAACTTGTTTACTTCTAGTTTTTGTTTTATCTTCAGCAGGATGCTCTATAAATGTGTTTGTGTGGTGCTTATTGACATACGAGGTCTGGCTATTAAATAACGAGACTGCGCGCCTAGAGGGCGACCTAGAGGGGTGAGGAAAAAACGAGTAGTGCGTTGGGTATCCGGGAATCTTCTCTATTCACGTACCAAAGCACGTTTTCGTCACTATTATAGTATTTTTGCAGTGGCGGTTTGAAACGAAGGTGTTTTTGTCTCGTGCCGAAAACCATGTGTGACGAAAAACAGGATCAACGTATCAATCTTAAATTTCTCGTTAAATTGAAAAATACTCCGACTGAGTGCTATAAATTATTGCAAGAAGCCTATGGGGACAATTCTCTATCTCGTGCACGTGTTTTTGAGTCGTGTAAGCGCTTCAGTGAGGGCCAAAAGAGCACTGAAGATGACCAGCGTCCAGGTCGCCCTTTCACCGTTTCAACTCCGAAAACAGTGACCAAAATCAACCAAATTGTACGTGCAGATCGTCGAATGAGCATCCGGATGATTGCCGAGGCTGTAAACGCCGATAAAGAAACGGTTAGAAAAATTTTACACGAAGAATTATACATGATAAAAGTCTTTGCGAAGTTGGTGCCAAAAAACCTGACTCCTGACCAAAAGCTCTTGCGTCAACAGGTCTGCTCAGATTTCCTTAAAAGGTTAGAAGAAGAAACCGGACTGAAGAAAGACATTATTATGTGTTATGTTATTATGTTATGATGTTAAAACAAAGCGGTAATCGATGCATTGGAAGACGCCTGGATCGCCCAGAATGAAAAAAGCAAGGATGTCCAAATCAAAATTCAAGGCAATGTTGATCGTTTGTTCGACATTAGCGATATCGTGATGACTCAATGGGTTCTAGAGGGTCAGACTGTCAACCGGTCTTAATATTTGTCAGTTTTGGTAACACTGCGAGAACGACTTCGGAAGAAACGGCCCGAGTTGTGGAAGAACAACTCGTGGATTTTGTACCAGGACAGCGCATCTGCCCATAACGCGCTATCTGTGAAGCGGTATTTAACCTATAAACGCAATTCATTCCCGAATTCTTCAGTCCCGAATTCAGTCAATGGAAGCGGTAAAGTAAAAAACGGCAGAGCTCCTAAAGGCCCTCGCCAAAGAAGACTTCCAGCACTGCTTCGATCAATAGAAAAACCTATGGAAAGGTGTGTGACGAGGGAAGGGGAGTATATTGAAGGGGAGCATTCGAATGTTGAATAATTTTTATAATAAAACCCTTTTTCGTAACCAGTCTCGTTAATTAATAGCCAGACCTCGTAATGCATATCACTGAAATATAATTATAGAGTATCCGTCAAAGAATAAAACAAGGGTTGCATTATTAGGATTAAATAAAAATTTTAAATTTCCTCTAAAAAGGAAGCATAAACTAAAATTCTAAATAAGTCAAATAAATTAATAATAGATTTATTATTGTCGATTTTATAATTTATTTTAAATAATTTTTTACAGGTTGCTAAATATTCTTATGGGTTTGGAAACATATTCTGAAATTTCGGATAAGCCTATTGCGTTGAAAAAGTTTGGGTTGGCTTTGAAGGGCTGGGGAAAATATAATAATCGTATAGATACGATAAACTTAAGTTTCCTGATAGTTACCTTATTAGATGTTTTGAACTTGGAACTGTTTTTTAAAATACTTTTAGAAAAAATATTCAAAATGGATAGCGAAATTTCTATCTAGATACCGCATTTGAAAAATCTTATCGAGATACCCAAAGTTTCAGTTATTGCAAACATTTGTGTGATAGAAAGGCTTTTTATTTTTTTAAATAATAAATCAATATCAATATAATATTAAGAGGCACATGGTCAGATGTTTCTGAATGCTGCATCAAAATTAAAAAAGGTCAATAACAGACATTTTTAATAATTGGAAAAAATTCTAACCAAGTAGCTTTGAACTCTCACTTTTGAACTGCCAATTTTACAAAATATTTTTGTTGAATCGGCGAAATCTGTTGCTTCATTCTAGAACAATCTCTTTTATCTCATTCCTATATCCATAAAACAATTTTTTTAATCTATAAAAAACGATTTTGCTAAATAGAGAAAATAACTGATACTGTTTCAGGATGAATACAATCCTAACATTGCATCTTCAGAAGGAGAAATTTTTCCTATTGTTTGAAAAAAATCTAATTTTTAAGATTTTATCTGGGGAGAATTTCGAGCAATGTGAATCACCTGAAAATTTTTTTTATAGTTCCTAGTACTTCCTACAAAGCTTAAATACTTACCTTTTTCTAGACATTCTAAATTATTTCTGTCTGTTGAGGCTTCCTTTGCAACGGCACCTGAGCATTAGTGTTTTTCTAAGTATGCATTTCTTTATGTCCGTGTAAATTATATTCTCCATGTTGATATAAATAAACCGTAAATGCACGAGTAAATGTTTGACTATATTCTTCCTTAATTTTTTTAATGATGTGTTTCATAGTTGTTTTATTTTGGATCAGAAGAGCCACTTGCTCTTGCTCTACAATGTCTGCTTGATCGTTTGCCTGTCTGCATGCCTTAAAGTATGCCTGTTTGTATACTCGATTATTTGATGTTGATATGTGTGTAGAAGCAACTTCATCGCGCGCAATAACAAATTTAATAAGACGGTTTGCACCCATTTTTAAAGATAAATTACAAGGCAGAGAAATCCACTCGTTCTTATTCGTGTCAAATACGATACAAGCAGGTTGCAAAGCACGAAATAAACTGAATAGGTCATTAATATAATTTTCTGCCCACTTCCATCCAAATATGATATGACCCCTTTTGAAGAGATTTTCAGGAATAATGGTAATACGTTTATTACCAAATGTTTCAAAATTGCGGAACTGATGTTTAAACGACAATTCTTCAACTGGCGGCATGACACCGTTGTATGCAGGAAATAAATCTGCCAAAGTCTTCGGTTCTGAATTTATTAATTCTGTAAAAAGAAAGAGCAATTGATGAATTTATATTTACTGTAGAACCTCAATTATCCGAGCACGCGATTATCCAAAGTTGCAACAAAAATAGTTGACCCGTCTTATCCGAGCTATAGCACAAGAGAAGTCCGTATTATCCGAGCCGTATGCATTATTTATACATATTAACTATTTTTAACATTTATTAAAACATCTAATTGTAAAAATTGAATATTTATTTAAGTATAGTTTCTGTTTATTTTATTCAGACTTTCTTCTCAGTTAAAATACCGCTTTATCCGTGTTTTCCGATTATTCGAGTTGGGGCTGGTCCACAATAGCTCGGATAATCGCAGTTCTACTATAATCGATATAATATCCATTATAACAATCAAGTAGGAAAAAGAACAAGGGGGAACAATTAGAAATAATGTTGAAATTTATTTACGCCCTCTGTCTATATTCAAGCCTAAGTTTTTGTTGTTTATCCAAAATCTTTTTTAAATACAATAACAAATCAGACATAACAAATTTTGTGTTTAAAATGGTACTTTTTTGAGTTGGAAAAGAGAAGAGGGAAATTCTGTAGCATCCTATATCTTTCTCAGCTTTATGCTAAGATAATTGAAGTTAAAAATCAAGTTTTTAATTTAAAAAACTAATTATTTTATTATTTATTTAAATTATTTGAATTATTGTATTTAAAAATTTATAATCAGAATATTGCAAATAAGCTTAAAATTCTCACGCTTCAATAAAGTTTGTTGATATTTTAGGTAAATCGATTTGCATCGATTTGAAGAATCTTTTTCGTAGTTGCATGAATTTTGATGTATTTTAATGAAAAGAATTTGATTTCGAACCAAGGAATCCTTTTTATTCTTGCATCTCATAAAATTAATTTTTCTCTTTAAAAAAAGTGGCTTCTAACGTTTAAATTTTTTTATTTAAACTGTTTACATTTTTAGTATTTGCAATTGTAAATCTATAAGATTGAATAAATTTCAATTTAAAGTCCTAAGAATTAAACTAATACAAAAAAGTTTAAAATGGTAGACATTTAATAAATTAATTTTGAAAATTGAATCATTCCTAATTCTATATTTCAAAAGTTCAAGAATGTATCATTGTAAATTTGCATAATTATAGATTCTTGAATGGAATGTGAAATTTGAAAAGGAAAAGAATTTTTCATCTTGAAAATTTCAAATAAAAATGATGCAAGTTTAAAGTTTTTAGACCAAAGTTTTTGCAAATTTGATGATTAAAATTTGACATTTTAGAGGTGTAGAAGATTTATAATTGAAAAATCTCAAATCTTCAAATGGAAAATATTTCAAATTGTAATTCTATAAAATTTTGAAAATTATTTTGAAAATTAACATTTATTCAACATTTAATGATTTACATACAAAATTGATTTTTGATGAAGATTATGTGTTTCAAAAATTAATTTCCAAGCTCCAGAATCATTAAAAAAATTTCATACTTTTTTAGAAAAGTGTAGAAATTTAAATTGTAATCTTGGAAATTGAGAAAAATTTTAATAAAAAAAAATCACAATAAAAAATTATGCAAGTTCTAAGATTTTCAACTTAAAATTATGTAATTTTACTAGGTTAGTTTTTGAATTTAATCATTTTCATTCATCCGCATTTAGGCAATTTTTAAAAAATTTTGGAATCTTTGCTTTCAAAATTTCTTTAATTTAGAAGGTTTAGAATCGTTATTTAATTTGAAATTTTTAAAATCGTTAAAGATTAAGAATTTCTATTTGTTCACCTTCAAAATTTAAAAACTTTCAAAATTTCATCTTTCAAATTTCAAAGAAATTTCAATTCAACTTTATTTAACTCTTCAATTTTGAAGAGTTCTTCAAAATTTTTGAAACAAAACTTCTGAACCTTGAAATTAGAAAGTGATTATCATTTGAAATCATTTGAAATTTTTCGAATACTTTTAAATTTATATTTTGTTTGACATTTTTCAGAAAATTCTCGAGCTTTCAGTTACACGGACAAAAAAAATTGCGGGTCTGGAGGTGAGACCATGTTTCCTATATGTCTTTTGGGGTCACTGAATCTAAATCCGAGGTCGTCAGGGTTCTGGTATAACTTCAAAACACTTCAGAAGACCTTTTTTTCGCGTTCGGAGACCAGACCATTTTTATTGTACGTTTTAGGGTCGCTGAATCCGAATCCGAGGTCCAAAAATCCCAGAAAGTCAGGGTTTTGACATAAACTCGAAAAACCTCATCAAACTGCTTTTTCCTAAGGTTATATTGAAACTCTAGAATTCTGGTGTTCTTGGACTACGGATTCGGATTTAGCGACCCTAAAACATATAATAAATATGGTCAGACCCCTGGACTCGAAAAAACAAAAGCATAAGGTTTTTTGAGGTCATGTCAGAACCCTGACATGCTAGGGTTTTTTGAGCCTCGGTTTCGGATTCAGTGACCCCAAAAACTTTATGTCAGAACCCTGACGTGTGGCTATATTATTTACCAATCATTTAAAAACTTCTGAAACATTGGAATACCGTTAAAAATCACTCAAATTTTTACGAAGATTTTTATAATTTAGCGAAGCAGAAAACTTGACTCAAACTTTTTCCGAATATTTTTTGAATCTGCCAAATCTAAAATTATTAATTTAAAATGAAATCTTTCTAAGTTTTCTTAGTAATTCTGAAATAAAGTTTTACTCTTTTTAAATATTTCAAAATTCGGGATAATAAAGACTTCAGGATTATTTGTTTTCCACTTTCGAAGATTTTTAGAAAAATTTTAATGTAAATTTTTGCACAAATAAATAAAAATAAATCGTACCGTTTTTGTAAATTTACCTCGTTTCGGGACATTTCGTAACATTTCTACTGAGTTTGTATATTTTTTAAAATTGACCTTTCTTGGTTATAATCTAATCTTCTTCGTAGAAAATTTATCGATATCTTGGATTATTTAACTTAAATTATAAATATGAAATTATCTTATATTTACCAATGAAATTAAAAAAAGCGAGCAATAAACTAGCAGAAGCGATCTGCATCTTCTAATATAGTTGATGACAGTATATAACAATAGCTGATAGTAAACGATACTGATTAAAAAGGAATTTAATTTTCTAGAAGATTTTTCCATACGTGTACTAGTGGTTTCTCCATATTCCACGTATCTAATTTTGATTGGCTGATTCTCTCTTTTTATCGCTTACCCTTCTATCCAGCAAAAAGTTGTACGCGTGGGTTATGGTAGGCCTTTGTGACAATCTCACTCAACCTTTTCAATTTAATTATCGATTTATATATATGTATATATATATATATATATATATATATATGTTTGTGTGTGTGTACTGGTCTTTTTTCTTAGATGCCTACCAGGTACAGACCGTGCGTTATTTGAAAACTTATATCAACATACACTCACAGTTTAAAGAAAGATTAAAATAAAACAGATCATTATTGACCCAACTTTATCTCGTACATGATTTCAATTATAGTCCATCATTGTATGAAGAATTTATGTTATAATGCTTTTCGATATTTATTATTATTTTAGGAAAAAATAAACGCTTATATTGCATGGAGCCCACTTATTCTATAGTCACGTTTAGCCCAAGTGTTTAGTGGAAAAAAGGGGTCAGATTTACGAGCTCGCATCACCTCCTTTAGACACTTTTGGGTCCTGCAAAATCCAAATTTCAACCTTTTTGGCGTTGGTTGCACCTGTTCTTGGGAGAGGTCAAGCGTAAATAACATTAAAGGTTACATTTATCGTATGTTTGTTAATTCTCTAAATGCCTGGGTGAAACCAATTTGTCGTAGTCGTTATAAAACTGATAATTTTTTCTACTAATCTGAGCGCTGATCATAAAAATTATATTTTTTGTGTGTCCCAAAATAAAATGTCTGAATTAAGATCTAATCTACTGCGCCTAGAACATAAAAAGGCGTAACTAGCTCTATGTGTATTCCCATAACTTTTCTCTTATAATTTATGATCAAGTTGTTGTTATCTAGTAGTTGTACTACTGTGTCTGCACCTTCCAAAATGGGTTCCAGTTTGTTTACCATGTTGTTATTTTTCCATTTAATCAGGTCTCCAATTTGATAGATCGGATTGCGTTTGGGTCATATTCTTATCCAAGCTTCTTTAATGTTTATCTTGTTGTAGCTCGATCATCTGCTTACCGTATTGTTTTTTATTCTTATGTTTGGCTTTTCATTTCCATATTAGGTAGACCTACTTGAGGGTGGTTGATCAGACTAGTGTCCAAGGAAGATTCGGATGATGATTTGGAAAATGACCAAAGGTCATTTTAAAGGGGGGACTCCAGTTGTCTCGTTCCTGGCAGTCTTTATCACGAAATTTATTAACCTAATGCTTTTAGCCCACTTGTTATTATTTTCTGTCATTAAAGTCTATATCGTAAAATTTTACACGCTGGATGCATTCGTTCTTTATTTCCGTTTGCCTGAGAATAGAGTGCAGTAATTTTAATGTTCTTAATGTTGAAAATCTCTTTAAAAAAGTTCTATCCTTGATCAGTCAAAATGACCTGTGGTGCCCGAAACACATAGATTCAATATTCCATTACATTGTCCACAATTTTTTCTGAATTTTTATTTTACATCATTAGTATTAAAGTGTATCTCGTTAATCTGTCCTGGGTACTCAAAATATAATTATTTCCACTCCTTGTCTCTGGAACCGGACCGAATATGCCCATTGCTACTTTCTCGTGGCGGTTGAAGGGAATATCGAAGATAATACCTGTGGCCTGGTTTTCTAACCTTACTGCCTTTAGAAATTGACAAATAGCGCATGATTTGATGCAAATTTTTATTTCTTCGCTGATTCCTGTCCAGTCGTCGCTTGCTCTTGATTTGCTAATGGTTTATTCTATCATGCTTCTAGCGTGCTTATATCATGGCTTTTTCCTTTTCTTATTTAGTTAGTTTGCGGGGTTTACTAAAACAAAATTGCAAATTGGAGTTTCGGTAGCAGTTGGACAAATAGTTGATCACTTCTTTTTTGTTTTCTTTCTGATAGTTTTACAAATAGTTTCTCCAAAGTGTAGTCGGATTATACTTCATTTCTTCCTTGTGAAATTATGTGTCATTCACTCTAGGCATCTTAGCCATTCTTCTTCATTGTGATTCAGTTTATTCTTCAGTTGATTTTTTAGAGGAATCGCTTATTCTTCTTTCAGGTAATTAAATTTTAATCTTGCAATCAACTGTCTTATTATCAGTTATTAGTTGCTTAGGTTGTGATTTTTTTCCTCAGGTGCGATTCCTTTTCTCACTATGTCTGTGTCTTCTAGATCTCTACTAAGTACGTATAGACTAGTAATAGGGGTTAGCCTAGATAAGCAGTCCGTAGCTTTATTATCTTTTTCTTTAACGTACTGGACTTCATACTTGTATTGTTCTAATCTGAGTCTCCATCTAGATAGGCGTGAGCTTGGGATTTTCACGTTATAGACCTTAATGAAGGCCTTTTGATCCGTCTGAGTTGTAAATTTTTTCCTTGTAGGTATTGGCGCAGACGTTTGACTGTCAATAAAATTGCTAACATTTCATTTACAGTAGTGCTATAATTTTCTTTTGCCTTGTTCAATGTTCTTGATATAAACAAGCAAGGGCGTCCGTTCTGTGATAGTACTGCACCGAATGCAAGCTTGGCAACAGTAACGCTTCCTCATCTCTATCTCTCCTTCGCTTCTTCCACTGACTGACTCTTTAATACCTCTCCCTATATATCTCTTTTTCGCTTCTTCCACTTCTCTCCCTTACATCACTCTCTCTCTCGTCACACTTTGCTTTCAAACCCACACTGAGACTCTGACAGTATTAGAATTGTGCGGCATGTACTAATCTTGAAGGTTGTGGTTGGTGTACATTCAAACGGCTTTCAGTACAATTATTTATTCATTTCGAACCTACTCCCATATCGTCTATGTACTTTCTGCAATATTTAAACTATTTTTCGTGTCTAAACAGTTAAAAAAACCACTTCATTGTTCTATAAATTTCCTATAGTGTCTTGTCAAAACCCCCAAAAAAAACTTAGTTTCATTTACTGAGGTAGGGATTTTAAAGTTCTTTATCGCTTCGGTTTTTGATGGATTGGGTTTTACTTTATCCTTGTTGAGTAGATGGTCGATTGACTGCTGTGGGCTACAATAAAAGTAGAAGCTAGAAGATTATTTATCACAGTATCCTAAGTGCCAGTTGATAGTGATCCCAGATAAGAAAGGACGTCTTCTGGGACACTTTAATTTACACAATAAATATTGGCGATCATGGCGAAAGAATAATTCTCCTAGGATATATGAATAGATGGGTGGGATCCAAAATCAGGATACAGAAAGAGAGTTAGTTGGCTTATGCTTAGAAAGGAGTATGTTTATTACAAATAGCTGGTTTAGGCACAAAATGATCCACATCTACACCTAGTCTAAAGGAAATAGCCACAGTACAATTGACTTTGTTGTTGTGGATAAACGAATAAGAGAGCTAGTCGAAGATACAGGGGTCATGAGGGGTTCTGGATCGGCAAAGTGAACTTAAGTCGGGAATGGAGAAAAAAGGGAACCAAGAAAACAAACCAAAGTTAAATCAAAATTGAGAACCTACAGACACCGGATATCCGAATCGATTTCCAAAATAAGATAATTGAAAACATACATAGGGCATCTTGAGAAACACTTATAAGAAACAAAGGTATAGAGGACGCATCGATGTGCGATCGAAGTGTGTGGTATCGCGGTTGTAGCAAGAATGACTGGTGATGCATGATAGAATGATGAAATTCATGCTGCCCAAAAAGCAAAGAAAGAAGCGTAAAGGAGAACTTTGAACGTGGCAGATCTTAGCGACGAGGAAAGAAATAGACGTAAAAATGATCACAGGCACAAAAGGAGGATACTCAAACGATTAGTTAAGGAAAGTAAAGATTAAATTAGAGCATAATAAGAGAAGGAAATACAAAATGACGTTGAAGGAAGCAAGAAAATGCTTTAAAAAAAATGAAGGGAAATAAAAGTACAGAATATTTCAACATGAGAAATAGTAAAGGGTAAATGCTATATGTTGCAGACGGGATACCAGACACTTTGAGAAACAGTGTTAACGCTGAAATGCTTAAACACGATTTATGCATCGAAATGGGAGAAGTCCCAGATGAATTATTGCAGTGGCTTTTACATCCCTTTCTTTTGTATGTTGGTAGGATAATCGTTTTATCCATTCATCTGGGAATTCTCCTATTTCGATGCATAAGTTTATCAATTCGCTTATCTATTCAATATTTATATACTCGCCACCGTGCTTAAGCATTTCATCGTTAATGCTGTCTATTCCGGCAGCCAGCACCGTCGCGACTATTTTATACGCCGTATTTATTAGCGTAATTCCTCTTTAATTTTCCTGCCTCTCCCTATCCCCTTTTTATACAATGGTACGATCACCCCCTCCCTTTACCTTCTTGGGAATCCCTCCCCCTCCATACTTTTCTCACTAACCCCTTCAGCATCTCCCTTACCTCTTGTGTGCCAAATAGCCATGCTTCGATCTCTACCCCGTACAGCCCTGCTGCCTTAAACCTTTTCAACTTCCTTATTTGCCTCTCTATCTCCTCGTCATTCAGCTCCTCTCCATCTACTTCTCTTGTTCTTCTAAACCCCTCATCTCACTTCCGTGTGTCTGATCCCTGAAATGAATCTTTAAAAAATTCTTTCCATTTGTCACTCCATACCTTCTCACTTATCCCCACCCTACATTCCTTCCTTCCACTTCCTGTACTTTCTTTTCACCTTTCTTTTCATTCTTTTACATTCCCTATCCCACCAAGATTTCACCATTTCTTTTTTCTTCTTTGTAAATACCTTCTTTTGCACCTTTCTTTTACCTTTTACTTCATTTTTCAGATCATCCCATATCCCTTTCACCGACTCGCGCTTAAAGCTTACGTTTCACAAATGCTCCTGATACTTCTCTATTGTCTCTATTATCCTGATTCCTACTCTCATTAAACATTATGTTGACACTAACCATAATTTTCATTTAGAAAATTTTTTAATTTTATCTGTGGAGAACAATAGAGTTCGTAGAAAAATAATTCAAAACTTTTTATCAATAAAGTACCAAATATTGTCACGAAGCTCTTGCAAGATTTTAATTTTCGTTATTGATAAAGTTTTATTTTATTTTATCGACTCTTAAATAACATTCTGTTTTTCAATGTTTTGAAGTTTCAAAGTTTTTCTGTTCTTTAATATTTATATATTCTACGTAATGTTTTATTCTGTTCCTGTAACTGTTTTACTCCTATTCTGACTCTTTAATTCGATTTTTTAATTATACTAGGTATTTTTGTTTGCTATTCACATTGTCATTCCGTCTTTTCACTGAAATTATTTTTATCTCTTATAAATTGATTTAAAATTGAGGGCCTCCTTTTATGAGACAAAACTTCTTTATTTTTTTTTAAATTAAAAAAGAATTGTTTTTTCATTATTTGCATGGTTTTTGTACAGACTTAATAAATGTTGGTTTCTTTGACTGATGAGGGTCCAAAAACCCAGATAACAATTCCTGCGGCACGTTGCGCGCACGAAATGCTTGCAAGAATGCACCACATCTAAGATTATTCTATTGGAGCGCCTTTAGTGCTTGCACAATGCATCGCCAATGACAGCACATGTGCAATCACGCCGTGACGGAATTCCGAACTAACTGAAGCATACAGGCGTGCACCATGAATGCAGTTTGAAATCTGCTAAAGTAAATATAAATCTAGTTTTAAAAATATAAAAAAGGTTGATAAAGTATTTTTAAAGAAATCCAGTTTGAAATGAATTGATATCTGTATTTTTAAGTGGTTTGTCAGTTTTGATATTCAAGTAGCTTGCAAATTACCGAAATATGCAAATGCAATTTTTTTAGTTTCAACATTTTTATCTGAAAATTCGTACAATAAAAGAAGTATGATTTAAAAATGGCTAAAAAAATTGTTTGTAATAAATACGTGAAACTGAAAGAAATGAAAATATATTTTTACTCATGTTTTAATATAGTACTTTTCAAATAAGGGTGGGCGCCTGACCGGGAAGGTAGGCAAAATTAAATACGAGAAATATTTTTAGTAAATCAATTTTTTAGACTGGAAACTTCATAAATTTTAAGAAAAAAAAGCCATATAATCACTTAAAATGTAATGAATTTTATATCAGTCGATAATTTAAAATAAGCTCAATTAAAATTTTGTAGAGTTGTTTATTACTATTATATTATATAATATATAATTTTATAAAATTTTTAATGGATAAACTGTAAATAGATGTAAATAATGTCATGACCTTTTTTTAATAAACTGCAGTTCTAGTATAAATAATTGAAAAATACTTCCTTTCGAAAAACTATTCTAATCTGATGCTCGAAATTAAAGAATGGACATGCAGATTTTAATTTTCGAAATTGAGCTGTTTCAATGAGAAAACGTTAGTATTTAAAGAACTAGTTTCGTAAATTGAAGAGATATTTGATTGTTAATATAAAAAATTAATAATAAGTACATTCCAAGTAAGACTTACACTGACTGTCAGTTTTACACTTTCCAAAACAGCACTTCTTGTGCGTACCAAGCTTTTTTCTTTTCAATGGATTCTCTCCTGCTATACGAGACATTTCTGAGGTGGAAAGTTTTTTGACTTCCGAATGTTCGAAAGTTTTTCCCCCTCAATGTTTACTATTCCCAAATACGTTTCAGTCAAAAATTGTCCTGAAGTCACACGAAAATTCTGAAATTAATCAAATCATTCCAGCTGAGCACTGAGACTCAGCGAATCCAGCACGGAGTGCTTGCATCATGCGCGCATGCACGTGCGTTACACGACATGCCTGGAATATGCGCTTCCATGGACGATACATCTGCTTGCTGATCTGAACGCACGCAGTTTGTGAAAATATGCATGGCGTGCCTGCACCATGCGCGCATGGTGCGCTAGAATTGTGATCTGGGCAGTGACCGAAACGTCTCAAAAAAATTATCGTGCTTCTTCTTTTTTGACCTTCATTTCAATGACTTGCTTTCTACTTAATACTAAAAAATCATAATCTCTATCGAAGTTGCGGGTTAAATAATTGTCCAAAACCATTTTTTTATATTTATTCTTTATTTACATTTGACAACCGGCCAGGGTAAGTCATGGGCTCTGTGGTGTTGTGTCGTTTCGCTGATTCGCTGGCCCTAGGACCATAAGTAAAAAGGGGGGGGGGGGTCAGGGTTTCAGTGGATCGCTAACAGAAATAGTGTAACTTCTCAACAAACATATGAACAAGTGGAATATATAAAACTCAGTTATTCATCCTAATATATAATACAAAACCGAATAAGCAGTAGGAGGATTGAAATAAACACTTTCATTGAAGCTTAGTCAATAAATAAATATCACTAAATCACATTCAGTGAGAGTTTTGTAGTTTCGCACTAGCACCATCACTGCTTTTCTTTTTTCTCCTGAAAAAAGTCGCAGATGCTCTATAGTCAAGTCTCTTTATATTTAGATATTGGCACTCAAATTATTTTATTTTTAAATCTAAAGTGACTTTATCAGAATTCTGATGAAGTCAACAGTCCCCGGATTAAATTTAAAGACCTTTTTAGATAAGCTACGATCTCGAAAGAGTGCTGGGATGATAAAGTGTTGTGTCTGCTCCCCATTCATAGGGACTTTCATGGGGCCCCATTGTAACAACAGTTCCTGGTCCAATTGATGGATGTGACGCTGCACTGACCATTCCTGGTCCAGAGGAAATGTAGCTTAAAGTTGGTCTCGGCTGATCTCTCAAACGTGCGTGTTTAGAATGCTTCTTGTATCTGGAAGAAATTTTTAGTTGTTAGACTATTCCCAAGGGAGCAACCATAAATTACGTTACCAATTTCTGATACCCCTCACCCTCGTTGATAACAGTTTATTAGGTTGTGACCCCCTCCCCCCCCAGAAAGTAACGTAGCCTTTAGGTAAAATCAGCTTTTACGTTTACACTGATTTTTGGTGTGTTTCTAGTCAACCAAGTTGCCAATATTCCTATATTGTTTACGTTACCGTATAGGAATTATAAACTTCTGTGTAAATTAACAATCAAAATGAAAAAAAAATTTTTTTGAGTAAGTTTTGAAATGTGCCTAATTGAATACTGTGTAATAGTGAATCCAAGTATTATTAAATTTATAAACTAAGAAAGGTACATTTTTATCCAAAAATGAAATAGTCCAACTTTTAATTAAAAACTTTTTATTTAATTTGAATAAATTTTATTATTATTTGCTGTTATAAAATGCGGAAAAACACGAAAGAAGTAAATTTTCAATTACAAAATTAATCTGTTTAAACAAAAAAAAGGAATTTTTAATAGAACATTTAAATTTCCAGCCAAAGAGATAAACTTTTAACTCAAAAAATTTGAATCTTCAACCAAAAAATACATTTTTAAGAAAGCAGTCCAACTTTTAAACTTATTTTTTACATTTTAAATCAACAATATTAATTTTTAAACAAACAAAAAAATATAATTTTCTACAAAAAAAAACGATTTTTGAACACAATTAAAAAATTCTCAACCAAATAGTTGAATTTTTCGAAAAGAAAGAAATTGTTTTTAATTGTTAAGAAAGTAGTTAAACTATGAAACCTATTTGTTAAAATTTTAACTAACAATATGCATTTTGAATGAAAAAGATTATTTTTCTACCAAAAAAACACGAATTGCAAATAAAATTAAGGAGTTCTGAAATAAACATTTTAATTTTCAACTAAAAAAGATTTTTTTTTTAAACAAAAATTCTAATTTACTACCAAAAAAGACGAATTATCAATCAAGTTCAAGAATTCTTACCCAAAAAGTTAAATTTTGAAGAATCAAAGGAATTTATTTAATTGCTAATTAAGTTGTTCAACTTATTAAAATAGGAGTTAAATTTTTAAACAAAAAGATGAATTTTGGAACAAAATGATTAACTCACTAGCACAAAAGTCGAATGTTTAACAAAATTAAAGAAATCTGAACCAAAAAGTTCAAATTCAAATTAAAAAGATTAATTTTTAAACAAAAAGATTAATTCAGTACCAAAAAATACGAATTTAAAAAAATTCAAGAATTCTAAAAAAAATAGTTTAATTTTTAATTAAAAAATATGTACTTTTAGACAAAATGATTAATTGACGACCGAAGAAGACGAGTTTTAAACAAAATTCGAGAATTTTCAACCTAAAATTAGAATTTTTAACTAAAAAGGTGCATTTAAAAAAAAAAGATTAATTGACTGCCACCTAGGGCAAATTTTCAATAAAAATCAAGAATTCTCTACCAAAAAAGTGGATTTAAAAAAAAGCAAATTTTTTAATTTGTCAAAGAGTTGTTGCAATATAATTCAAGAATTCTAAACTAAAAAGTTGAATTTTCAACTAAAGAAATTAATTTTTTAATAAAAAAATTAAATTGCTGCCAAAAAAACAAATTTTGAACAAAATTCGAGAATTCCGAACCAAAATGTTGACTTTTCCACTTAAAAAATTAATTTTAAAACAAAAATATCAATTTACCAGCGAAAAGGCGAATTTCAAACAAAACTGACAAATTCTGAACAAAAAAGTTAAATTTCCCATTAAAAAAATCCAATTTTGATTTTTTAACAAAATTCAAGAATTCTAAACCAAAAATTAGAATTTTCAAGTAAAAAGATAAAATTTTAAACCAAAGATTAATTTACTATTAAAAAAGACGAATTTGCAATAAAATTCAAGAATTCTGAACTAAAAAGTTGGATTTTCAACTTAAGAAATTAAATTTTCGATAAAAAAAATTAATTTGCTGATAAAAAAGACGAATTTTCAACAAAATTCGAGAAATCTGAACCAAAAAGTTGAATTTTCCACTAAAAAGATGAATTTTTAACTAAAAAGTTTAAATTATTACCAAATCAGACCTCTTACCAAAAAGACGAAATTTTTACCATATTCCAGAATTTTCAACTAAAAAGTTGAATTTCAGATTAAAAAAGATGATTTTTTAAACTAAAAGATTAATATATAAACCAAAAAAGACGAGTTTTTAACCAAATTTAAAAATTTTTAAACAAAAATTATAATTTTCAAATAAAAATGATAAATTTTTAAATAAAAGATTCAATTAAATTCAAGAATTTTGAACTACATAGTTGAGTGTTTAACTAAATTAATTAATTTTCCATCAAAATATTAATTTACTAGCCAAAAAAAAGAATTTACAATAAAATTTAAGAATTCTAAACCACAGAGTGGAATTTTTTAATAAATAAATAAATTTTTTTAACAAGAATATTAATGTACTAGCAAAAAAGGCGAATTTTCAAGAAAATTCAAGAATTCTGAACCAAAAAGTTGAATTTCTAAGAAAGGAAAATTTTTTTTAATGCCTCTTTTGAGGTAAGCTTGAACTTTTGAGCGTTACTGTAGTTCAACTAAAAAATCTCA